>JAAGKR010003280.1:1689-66689 GCA_011419295.1 Clarias macrocephalus
TTGCCCCCCCCCCCCCCCCCCCAAAAAAATGTTTTTGCACCAGCTGCCACTGCTAATTAGTATTCCCAAATTGCCTGTAGTGTGTGCCATCCCTCTTGTGTTGGGCTCCAGGCTACTCACGACCCCTTATACATATATATAGTAATTTACTACAAGTTTATTCAAATCATCTGAGTAAGGAAAAATATTAACTATTAACTATTTTATTTGCAATATACGGGGGGGGGGCATCCCCCCGTTAAAAGAAAATGATAAAAAGCATCCCCTCTGTAAAACCACCATCCCCTTCAGATTAATATTGCTGTATATTATGTAATATTTGTCATGAAATTTAAATATTAAAACTCTCTATATATGAACTAATAACAGCGATTAGCCAATCAGAATTCAATATTGTAACGCGCTGCTCACAAGCTTGCAACTTTTGACATATTTCAAAAAGAAAAGAACTGAAGGTATTATATACATACACACAAATCCTCTCAGCGGAGGCACGATGAAAACGACGCATTCAGTTTAATACGGAGCTTTAATGATTATAAAAGACGAGTTCTTTACCCAAGTTGTGTTTCATTCCCAATTCAAACAAGAGATTTTGTTCTTTCATTAGACTTTGTGGCTTCATCTACATGCTTGTGTACAAATGAGTTAAAAATAGATTTTTAAATGCCATAATAGTACTTTGATGATTTGCGTGTGTGTGTGTGTGTGTGTCATACAAAACTACACCACTATTAAATTTAATTATTTAAAGGATCAAATGATAGCTTTGACAATTACGTGTTTAAATGCATGAGTTTTGTTTTAAAGGCTCCAAGTTGATTTAATTAAGTTGTATGGTCAGTTGTAGACACCACACACACACACACACACACACACCCCAACACACACTTTCCCCTTGATTTAATTTTTTTTTTTTTTTACAATTCGACCACTGGTTATATACAATATTTACAGATATCTTCCAAGCACCTCAATAAATTTAAATATCATCGACTAGTAGATTTATTTCAGTTATTCTAATAAAAAGGTGAAACTCATACATTACATAGATTCATTACACACAGACTGATATATTTCAAGCGTTTATTTATTTTCATTTTGATGATTATGACTTATAGCTAATGAAAATCCTGAAATTCTAAAATCATTTTAAATGTTTCTCATGGCATTAAACAAACCCACAGCATGATGTAGTTGTTTTAACAACTTTGGTAATATGTTTTATAGCTTCAGAGGCTTGTTTAGCAAGTTTAGTGACCGTTTTATTCTTATAATATTCTAATCATTTCTTAAATCATCACTTGAGTAAATCTGTAGCCATCCTATCAGCGATTTGGTAACGTCTGTGCTTGTTAAAGGTTCAATTTGAAACCATTTTACAGGTTTATAATTACAAACCCCAAACTAAAGAGCTCTGATTTTCCTTTTTTTTCCTCAAGATTACAATCTAAAATAATCGAAAGGTGCTTAGTTTCATATATGGGTCCGGCTTGGATCCTCTTTTAGCTAACCATAAGGTATTTTTTGATTCAATCACTCTACTTTTAGAAGAAAAAAAAGGGGTTCTTAAGGGTTCTACATAGAATTCTTACTGATGAAGGAATAGTTTCGTCAGGATCTACACAAATCCATAAAGGTTCTTCCCAAAGAATGCATTGGAGAGCCTTTATGAGTTCAGGAATTATTTATTTATTTATAAGTTAAAGACAACTGAATTATCCAAGTGCATCAGAAAGAAATTCCTACAGTCTTAGATGGTTAAGGGTTCTTACTGTAGCTTTATAAATGGGTTTCACGACAATATGGATACTGTTTTTGTGGTTCTACATACAATTTTTAAAGGTTCTCCCGGTAGGACAACTTAATAATCCTTCATAGTTGTGAACTAATCATCCTTTTCTTCCAGCAAAAGAACTTTAAGCAAAGATAATTAGTAAAGTAAGTCATAAAGCAATTTCAAAACTTTCTTGCTAATTCATGAATTGTTAAGGTTCTTTGCGTTCTAAACTTTTTTATTAAGACACATTGTGTAATAGGCTACTACAGGGATTTAAGACAAATCAAAAGCCCATCTAAGGTTTTAGATAACAAATCACCTCACAGTACCTTTATATGTCCTACTGTAGCTACACTTAAACTTTCTTAATTGACTTTACCTGAATCCATAATAAGGAAACACTTTTTGTGTAATTTTACAGAAAAAGGCTCTCTATAAATGACTAAAGTCTCCTTAAAGGAGTTGGAGAGCTTTTTTTTTTTAACAGTGCAGTTTAAATCTAAAAGAATCAAAAGATAAAGCCTCTTGTACACTTTGAAAAAATAATGGCTTCTTTGGATGGCTATGATTTCCAGCTTTCTAAATTGGTTTTACTTGGAAATTTCTTTCATAAGCATACAAACTGATGACAACAGGTTTTTAGATTAAGAGCCTCAAAGATTCCTCAAAGATTGGATGGTTATGGTTATATGTAAAGTCCCATCACTTTTAGAAAGAAGGAGCTCTTTGGATGGTTCTGGTTTCTAGATTTTAAACAGGGCTCCACTCGGATCCCAATGATAAAACATCTGTTGTATGGTTCTACATCGGTTACTCTTGTAAGATTTTCCAGAGTGTTCCTGTTAGGCATATTAGGAGTTAACTTTCATGTAATTGTTGTAGCGTTTCTCAAAGGTTCTTTAGAAGGTTAGGGGTTCCTAAATGGGGTCTACTTGGAAAACCACTCTATATAATGAAGTCATGGTTGGTTGTTCTACATAAAACCTTTATAATTTATTGCAGATGGACCATCTAAGGAACGCTTTAGTGTTCTTGAGTGTTCCTAATCAGCTGAATACGGATTAAATAAGCAATTTCTTTTTCTTTTTTTTCAGCGGCCTCAAGTTGTAGTACTTGGAATACCAATGATAGTATCTACTTAAATAATATAGCATCACAAAGCAGAATGACGCTGGGTTCCATATACTATAGTACTTTAAAGTAACAAACTGCACAATATTTTTGTTTACATACTATTAAATTCAAATTCAAATTTTATTTGTCACATACACAGTCATACACAGTACGATATGCAGTGAACTGCTTAGGCAACTGCCCTGACCATAGAACAAGAAAGAAAGTTTTTTATCTAAAAAGGAATAAGAAAAAATATCTATATAGAAAATAAATATTAAAACAAAGTAAATTTGAGAAGTATATATATAAAAGTAAAATTTGACTAAGAAGAATAAAATAAAATAAAAAATATATATATATTTTATATATATATTTTTTTTAAATGATCAGTTTGGAGAAAGAAAAATATGTGAGAGAGACGTTTTCTTTAAAATATTATTTTAGCTACATTTTCTGAAACAAAAGGGCACATTTGGAAATACCTTCCTTTTTGAATGCTCTTTTGGGGCTCGCAAAAGAAAAAACAGAAAAGAAAAAAAAGAAACAGGAGACATTTGTGAAGCAAGCACTATTTTGTTTTGAAAGAAAATGTTCTTGCGGTTTGGAGGGAAGTCGCACTGCCAAAGTCGGCGGATGAAGCCAAATGTCTTTTTGAAATGGTCTTAATTCAGTATCGTTATTATTAAGCGATCAGCTAATTTCTTTTCCTGAAATGAATAAAGTCTTAATAACGTGAGCTAAACCTGAGCAGTCCGGCACCAGGCTTGTCTGCCTGGCGTATTTAATTATTCTTCAGCGTGTGTTCATTCCCCAGAAATGAAGCAGAACATGTCATCATCTGACCCTGGCTGTGGCGTCAAGGTTGCGGGGTCACTGGCATGGCTGCATGCTAAATAAAGCCTGACCGCAACGACCTCTGGAGTAAAATTGCACTTTTTCTTTACTTCAGCTGCATCCCAGAGTTGACGTTTGATTTTATTAAGTACAACAGGCTGT
Source organism: Clarias macrocephalus (assembly GCA_011419295.1). Taxonomy (NCBI): domain Eukaryota; kingdom Metazoa; phylum Chordata; class Actinopteri; order Siluriformes; family Clariidae; genus Clarias; species Clarias macrocephalus. The sequence continues at coordinate 5,582 of JAAGKR010003280.1, forward strand.
GTTGACTATCTAGCCAGGAGCGCTACGATATTTTTCCTTATTAGTATGAACATGTGTCAAAGTTGCCATATTTCCTCCGAATTGTTCAGTGATGATTACATTCCTAAATGAGACCTAACCGTTTCCAGACGTCATGGTGGGCGTATGATGACCATAACTGACTCAAAATAAACACTGATTTTCTGCCTTTTCTCTCTCCTACATTTTCTCCATCTTTCTTTTTACTCTCTCTCTCTCCTTCAATTTCCATCAATGCATGTTTTTTTCTCTCTCACTTCTTTCCTTCTTAGGAGAAAGAGCTGCATGTTTTCTCGTTCTACTCATAGGAAAACACTCAATGCTCTATAAAAATTCAAGAAACATTATCTCTGTTTTTCTCTCTTTATCTCCTCACCACAATTATTTCTCTCTTTCTCTCTTAGCTTCCTCTCCTACGTCTAACTCTTCCTTTTCTCTTCTTCTGCTTCTCCGTGTATTTGGCCCCTTTCTTTCTATTTCCTGTTCACTTATGCGTGACGCCTCAGCAGGGTTCTCGGCACCATGGCCGTGCTCAACAAATGATGGATGAGACAGCTTTGTCGACTTTGGACCCTCCACCCCATCCCACCCAAGTCCAACACGCACTCTCCAATATTTTGTCCTAATTAAGTGAAGATGATGGTGGGATTAGCTTGGCGTGACGCGTGATATTTAGTGTTTAAGTGAGTGAGACAGACGGAGCGAATCCACGGGTCAGAAGGTATGTTTATAGTATTTTTAAAACTGAGTTCCGTGTTTCCATGTATATTAGGATAGAGTCGTAGAAAACTCGGTCCTGTACCAGCTGGGGTCAGTGGTGCAATTGGTGCAAGCAACAGTTTTAGCCCTCCACAATGGTATTACACAATAAATGAAAGAACTCTTTCTGATGGAACTTCTTGTCATTTCAGACACATAATCACAGTAATCATCTGTCATCTGTCCTCCAGGAACCTCAGGGTATCACTTGATGACTAGCAGATCTTCTCCTAGTCTTGCATCCTCACACATGTATTTGTGTACTGTGGAACGTCTGCAGATGGACAAGTTATAGTTCATCCCCTCATCCTTCCCTATTAATATCACTGGATTAAAAGCCTTTATGGCAGGAACAGTAATGGCTGATCTCGGTCATATCACTTCTCATTCCAGGTAGCAAGAACCATCTGAAGTCTCCTCATTTGCTGTTTTTTCATTTCTTGAAATGATCTTATCTGTATCTTTTAATATTTTAATATTATCATTTGGAATTGCACTAGAGAGGCGTAATGGAGTCTTGCTTCCTCCAAAGTCGCGATCTCACTCTTGGGTTTTTTTTTTTTGCAAAAATCAGAGCCAAGATAAAAGAATGCCATCCCCTGCTCACCCTTTCAAGCAAAACATTTACAGTAATCTTGACCAGTTGGCTTCCGTGAGCAACGAAAAATAAGTGGTGAGAATCTCATCTGCAATACACTTTCTTCTTGATTTATTTTTTTGTATAAAGTCCTGCAATCCTGGAAACTGGATATGTAGTACCCATGGATAACCAAAACCGACTGTTAGAATCAACTTCACATACTAAATCAATATTTACATATCCTGTATCTCTCTCTCTCCGTCCTTCAGAGCATATTTTGTCTTTGCATTGTCAGACATCCTTCAGTACCTGAGGCTCATCAGATTGGACTGGCATTGCTCTTATCGTTCCAAGGAAATAAAAGAAAAATACAAGCCGAATGTCATCGATCCATCCACATCTGTTTAGTGGCAGAATATTTTTACAGTAGCTCTGTTTCCTTTACATTTTACACAATAAACTTATCAGAAGTGTGCCAACTCCTCACACACACACGCACGCACGCACGCACGCACGCACGCACGCACACACACAAGCCAGAAGTGAGATTTTCACACACACACACACACACACACACCGTCCTGTATATTTACAAAGTGTGTTCAAGTCAAAGCGGGACTTTTGATTGCACAAATTAACAGAGTGAAAACATCTTTTATTTCTCTATTTGATCCCCTGTTACACTAATGAACTTTCACATCATCAAGGTAGAAAGTTTTCTCATGGCGATGACCAGACAGAAGCGCTGGCCACGCATGAACTCCTTTAATGGGCCAAACATGTGGAAAAGGCTTGAACTAAGGGCAGGAACATACAGTACAGGGGATTTGCCAGTAACGCCCAGCCGAGTTCCTGTAATATACAAGTCCCGGTTTGATTCGAACATGCCTAGTATTTTAGTCATATCTATTAAAGATTTTACTTGCTTTTTTAACAATATGCTCAAATGTCCTAAGAGTCTATAATGCTGCGGTTACAAACGGAACGCTTTCGGTTGAAAAACTTGTCGAACTCGAACAAAGAATGACTTGTTAGGAGGAGCCGCTCGAAACCAGGAGAAAATGTTTTTTTGTCTTTCGTCACACCGATATATCATATAACCTCATCAGCGCAGTACTGTCACTTCTGACCAATGTAAAAGTAAACGGAAACAGGTTCAGCTGAGAAAAAAGTGTAGGAAAGGTCCAAGAAAGTGTGTGTGGTGTGTGTGTGTGTGTGTGTGTTAGTGTGTGTTTTGGGAGCCTCAGCAGCACATTCTCAAGTGCACACGGAGCATGACTTAAAGCTCCAGCGTTTTGGATTTCATCATTTTAATTAATCACAGACTCAGTTTTTTCCAACGCCTCCTGCCCACACACACACACACACACACACACACACACACACACGTGCACGCATTTTTCAATCTTTGTAAGGACTTTTTATTAACATAATTCTTGCTGTAGTTATTTAATGCTCAGCAAGATCTAAAAACCCCAGTCCTAAGCTTAGCATTATATTCCAGTGCTTTTAGGTTTTCTAATGCGATAAAGACACTTTTTTTTCTGTAAGGAAACGTTTATTTAACTTTTACATCAGTTGAAAATTCAGTGCCTCCCGAAGCATCAAGTGCTTTATTCCATACACATGGCAATACTGTATCGGCAATGCATGCAAGCGCACACACACACACACACACACACACACACACACACACACACACATACATTATTGTGTGCGTGTTTGTATTTTGACTTGAGGTCAGGTTTACTGCTCAGAGATCACAGTACCAAGGAATCTCACCCAAGTGTGTGTGTGTGTGTATGGTATAATAAATACTTGGATTTCACTTAAACACATGCAAACAATACATACTTACTGCATTCATACAAAGCCGAACTGAAACTTTGAATCTCTCTCTCTCTCTCTCTTTTTATCTTGTTTGAGTAAAAAGAAAAAATGTGACAAAAATGCAGCCGGTCATCCTCGAACATCGCTCATGCTCGAGTAAGATTCACTGGAATTGCTCTAATCCCCCCGTAACACACACACACTACAACATTCACATTCTTGTCAACTTACTATACCTCTTCATCATCCATCGTATCACACTCATCCACGCCCCCTCATTTCCAGTCCATTCTATGATTCAGTATGTAAGGAAGAAAACATTTGGTGTTGTGGAATTGAAGGAAAATAATTTGCGATGTATTGGCATGATCAAATACTGAAGCAGAGCCACTGATATCACGCTAAGGTGAGTTATTCAGAAATAAAAGCACATCCGTACTTTTTAATCCATTTGTAGTTATCGCTGATGTTGCTACGTCTTGGCTAAAACCTTGATTAGGCTTTATCCGTTTACATCAAAACATTACATCATTTTTTAACAACATACTTTTTATTCCAGTGCTGTTGGGAATACTTTGGTGAGATCTGGATCTGTGTTAGGAAACAGTTTGTCCTTGAAAAGAGGAAAAAAGTGTAAAGTTGAGTTTTGGGCCATTTTTTTCACCTCACTTAAAAACTAAATGAAAACCGAAAAAATACAATTACCAAAGCAGGAGAGCATATGCAAAAATTGGAAATATAGTAAAATAAAAGAAAATGTGCTTACTTGGAGGAAAGCATGCTGTGACCATTATATGGCACTAAAGAAGACACTATAATATTAAATTAAAACCAACAACAGGCGGCACGGTGGTGTAGTGGTGTAATGGTTAGCACTGTCACCTTGCACCTCCAGGGTCCGGGTTCGATTCCTGTCTCTGTGTGCATGGACTTTGCATGTCCTCCCCGTTCTCCTTGGTGGGTTTCCTCTGGAGGCTTCGGTTTCCTCCCACAGTCCAAACACATGTAGGTTAGGTTAATTGGCATTCCCAAATTGGCCGTAGTGTGTGAGAATGTGTATGTGTGTGTGCCCTGCGATGGATTGGCACCTATCACTAGATGATGAGTGAGTGAGTAAAACCAACAACAATGAAAACCCTTAGGAATTAGCAAATGCACTTTTATAATCGACCAGGATAGACTAAGAAATTATGAAAATACTGAAAATACAAAAAAAAAAAAATGAATAACTGGATAATTGGAAAGATGCACTAATACGACATAGAACATGGGGGAAAATGTAGGAAAAATACACTATGATACCTGAGTTTATATAAAAAATAAGGGAAGAATGTCGAGAACAGGACAAAGTGCACTGAAATATTTTTAAAGACAGTTAAAGAAACCCTTTATCACTTATACTCTAGCTCTTATCTTATACAGGGTTGTGGGAGCCTATCCCAGGGGACACGGGGCACGAGGCAGGGTATACCCTGGGCAGGGTGCCAATCCATCACTGGGTACAGAACAGTGGCGGCTACTGGTCTGTCAAATAGGGGAAGCTCATTTTTGGCCTACATCATAAAATTGTCTATTTATTTAAAAGTAAATTCTGCCCTACGTTCCTTTTCAAGAAAATGGTCTGTGACCCTGTTGTACCAACTAGGCGTCTTTTCCAGTGACTTGACCAGTGTTCTCTCAATGATCTAAAAAATAAAATAAAAATTAAACTCTGTAAAAGTGAAACAAGGAATGTGGTGTATAACTGTGTGAAATGTATGATGAAAATCAAGCAATTTCGCCAAGCAAATATAAAGAAATAGGTTGCAGCAGCTTTTATTTCGACTGAACTTCAGAAATCCGCGATGGGACTTCAGCGATTCCTTATATTACAAAATTGCTGTCAGTCAAAAGGAGATGCAGTCTTTCGACAGACCCTCCAATCATCACGCAGAAGCTCGGCGTCCGGGCCAGTCCACTCCTCATTCACCCCCAGAGACGCTGAGCGTCCGTGGGCGGGACATAATCGCAACGTTTATCCAATGACCGTCTAGTTTCAAAGCACTGAAAAAAAAAACGTTCAAAGCAGCCGCATTGAAGTCAATGGACCATTAATTTTGTGACATTATAGGGGAAGCTGAGCTTCCCTTGCAGTCTTAAAGAAATCGCACCTGGTACAGAAGCACACTCACACTCACTACAGGCAATTTGGAAAAGCCAATTGCAAACTAATGTAATCTACATGTTTTTGTAACGGTGGAAGGAAACCAGATTACCTGGAGTTTCCTTCATACCGCTGGAGGAAACCCACCCAGCACAAGGAGAACATGCAAACTCCACACAGAACCCGACGCAGGAATTGAACCCTTCACCCAGGAGGAGGTGCGAAGCCGCAATGTTAACCACTGTGCCACCCTACATAAAAAAAATAAACAAAATCAGATCATTGAGAAAAATATGCTGAGAAACACTGTAATTTACTAAAAGTAAACTACAGGATACCCAGGCCTCAATCAGAACCTGTGACTATCAGCGGTAACTGTGTGGAGTTTGTGAGGACATACAAATACCTGGGGGTGCAGCTGGACGACAAAATGCGATGGATGGTGCGGTGGATGGCTAGGCCATAGCATAACAAGATTCTCACTGGACATAAACTTTTTGCAAATTACGTACAAATTCACTGGCTTTGCACAATAATAATATGCAATAATATTATATATATATATATATATATATATATTTTTTTTTTTTTTTTTTTTTTTTTATAATAGTGCCTATTACCAGTGATGTAACTATCTGTGGACTGATCTTGTGAATTTTCCTACAGGGATGAATAAAGGATCTATCTATCTATCTCTATCTAAAAGAAAAATATACACTAAGATACATAGCATGAAAAGAACAACATGCAACAAATGTGAAAAAAAAAAATTTTTCAAAAAAATTATTTTTTAAGAATGCAAAAAAAAAAGAAAAAATGCAAAAAAAAAAAAAAGAAAGAAACTTAGCTATGTACCTACTAAACTTAGGTATGTTTTTAAAAAATTGCAAAATATGGCATGAAAAAGTAAAAAAAAAAAGTAAAAAGTAGTACTACAAAATAGTTTACAAAAGATTTTTTCTAATAAAATGTCATTAAAAGAACATACACTGAAGTAGAAACAAGGAAGTAGATAAAAAATACAATCAGAAAGACAAAAAGAGTGAAATGGCATCTAATATGCTGGACTAAGGATTAAAACAGATGAAGACAATTTAGTTGATGATGCCTGTGTAAGTGGAATTCACAGTGAAGCCGCATGATCACACACTCACGTGAGTCTGTTATATTTGCAAAATGTTCTTTCCATGTGGGCAACTAGGAACAGTCTATGAAACATCTTATTAATATCTTATCTTTTTTTTTTGCACAAGTGTTGCAAGTCGATTTTGTGATGAAAATTTGTGTGTTTTGAAAACAGTTATGTATGTTTTGGATTATACAACGCTGCTTCTGATGGGCAGGATTGAGTTGCAGGTCACGGGCTGGAAAATTTCAGATCAAGAAATTCAATTAGAGTCATATGGACCCTGTTGAAGATGAAAGCATGGTTCTTTATTCTTTTTACTTCTTTAAAAGATGAAAGAAGGCTGAAGTGATTCCTTTCGCACCGCATCATTTACTGAGCAATAATACACAACGTGCCTTTTGTATACCTAATGTATCAGAGCGAGAGTGTGAAAGGTTCTGATTATAAGCTGTGGTGGCTGCTGTGCTGCCGCACTTTGGAGGAAATCCAGCCACATCCGTATCGAATTTTTCCATTTTTCAAAAGGAACTTGCGTTCAAATGGCTTTTGCCTTAGAGCACTGTTTACTGTTGAACCAATCAATGCAATCAGCACACACAAGTCCCCCCTCCCCATTTTATTTCAAGACAAAACCACACAGTTCTGCTTTTGATTTCTTTGATTTGCGCTCGTTTTCTAAACACTCCTCTGTTCATCCAGTGCTTCTAGAAGCATGTTATTGTTACCGTCTGGAAAACGCTCATGGACCTCAGCAAAATACAGAAATGACAGATTTACTAACATGAATACCACATGCATATTCTTCATATTAATACATTCTGATGCAATCTCTTCCCCAGGTAAGAGATACACACTCACCCAGCCATCCACATGATGTAAAAGAAAATTTAATCCATCAGACCAATTGCTCTGTGGGCCAGTTCTGATGCTCATGTCCTTGTTGTAGGCATCTCTGGCAGCTACACAGCCCCATAAACAAAGAACCGTGATGAATATCTTTTTACACCTTTCTATCAGAACCAGCATTAACTTTCTCTGTACACTAGCTCTACTACTGGATTGGAATACATGGGGCAGCCTTTCCTCCCCATGAGCATCAGTGAGCTTTGGCCACCCATCATGGCCCTGTTGCCAGGTTCACTGCTTTTCCTTCTTTGGACCACTTATGGTAGGTCCTGACCACTGAAGATTTTGAATATACCACAATAGCTCCAGTAACTCAATCAGAGTCCTTATGCTTGCCCATTTTTTTCTCCTTCCAAAAAATTTCTGAGACAGAAATTGCTACCTAATATATCCCACACACTTCCAGGAGCCCTTGTAACGACATTCACCTTCCAGTGGCCATAATGGTATGGTTGATCGATGTATGAAACGCTATGTATAGCATGTGTAATTACTGTCACAAAGGTGTTTGGGTGTGAGCTCCTGTGAAGCTGTACGAGTGGTTTAGCTAAATTATCTTGATTAGAGTAGTTAGATGAGTCAGACCTTAAAAGTGGCCACTAAATATGTCACAGCTATTGACAAAGGCTTGCGTCTCTTGCTACACGGTAAACCCAAGGTCTAAAGTTGCAGTGCTTGAATGCGAATGAGGACAATTTGAAAATTGGCACTTTAGAACAAAGCTCGGTGTATGATGGTGATGTAAAATGCTATTGATTTGCTGCAAGACAGTTCTAAGCTGGAGTGACTGCAATACTCAGACAACAGGGGGTACATTATTGTTGTTCCAGTACCCCCTCAAAGATTACCCAATGGACAATAGGAGACGGCAATTCATCCGAGGCAGTTGTGAAAGAAAATAAAGGCACTTTTTAGATGTATTACAGATAACCAGTATAAAATAGACAGGAAAACCAAACCATCTGTAGGCTATAAACTTAGGCTTTTTAGATGGTAAATCATTCTTTAAACACATGTAAGTACATTTTCTTTGTGTATGTGTTAGATTTAACACATCTGTTTAAGTTCACGTTGTAAAAACGTCAGATCAACTTAGGTTGTCAATGAACATGCTAAAATCTCTGGTGAGGAAATACTTATAAAACTAATTAAAGCTGTAAAAAGAGAATTAAAGCCAAAAACAAGACAATAACTTTTTTGCCATTGCTCCTCAAAAGTAAAAGTCACGAAAGTGTGCAGTTTGGAGCTTTCAAACTAACAAACCTATCAAGACAACATTACAGTCTTTTCAAATCTTTACAAATTCCCTCTTATGTTATACGAAATAAAAGACAATATAATATAATATGAATATAATCAAGCTTAGAAATTTTTAACTAAAATAATAAATCTTCTAAATGTTTTAAGAATGTCACTAAAACTTTACCTATCAAGCTAATAGGCCTATAGGATGGAGATGGCCAGTCTGGTAACATGGTGTGGGGATAACAACCTCTCCCTCAACACGGACAAGACTAAGGAGATGATAATGGATATCATTTCTGGAAGGAGAAAGGAACTCATCGACCACGGTTCATCCGGGAGCTCAGAGTGGAGAGGGTGAGCAGCTTTAAATATTTAGGCGTCCACATCAGTGATAACCTCACTTGGACACTTAACACCACAAAGCCGGTTAATAGGGCTCAGCAGGGGAGGTACATTCTTAGGAGGCTGGGGACGTTTGATATGTCTCCTAAGGTCCACTCAAACTTCTACAGCTGCACGATCGAGAGCATCCTGACCAGTTGCATTACCGTGTGGTACAGCAGTACTACTGCTATGGACTGCAAAAGCCTGCAGAGAGTAGTGAAAACTGCAGAAAAGATCACAAGGACTTCACTGCCATCCCTGCAAAGCATGTAGCATCACAGAGTCCGCAGGAGAACTGCCTCCATCCTAAAGGACCCATCCCAAGCACAAACTGTTCTCACATCTTCCCGAATGCCAGAGATACAGAAGTGTGAGATGCAGGACTTCCAGGCTAAAGAACTCATTCTTTCCTACTGCCATCAGACTCCTAAACAGCAGACAGAAGTTTACAATCATGGACTACCAACTGGATTTCCAACTGTATCTGACTGTTGACACAGATCTTAGGACATTCGTTGAGGATCATAGTCACGAAATGCATCTGCACAATCATTTGCACAATTTGCACAAACCATTGCAGCTTTGCACACACACTGCAGACTTTTTTTCTCAAACATAATGCAGACTTTTTCATACACTTGTGGATTTTGCACACGACTATTTACAGTATATATACTGTGTATATATATTGATATATTTTGATATTCTAATTTCATATTTCTTTATATTTCATATTCTGTTTTTAATTCTATGTTTGGTATATACGTTTCTTTAATACCTAATCCTTTTATACCTATACTTATTTTCTTTTATTCTATTTTTATATTTTTTATTTAAGAATTTCATTGTACAGGGAAAACATACTGTATGCCAATAAAACTTGAAACCTTGAAACCTTAATGAACATTGTTCTAATCGGAAAGATTGCTATTAAGCTGGTAAATTGTTAGAATTGTATTAGAAGTACCTGCCATTTTTTGCTAATAAACATTATAGGCTTTTATAATGTTAAAACCAGTAGCCATGTTTGCTAGCAAGGTATAGCATTAGCTTTTTTTTACTGCCAAATTGAAACCAGTAGATCTAACTATAAGAGAGTTTATAAATATGATGTTTCATGCGTAAAGGTTTTGTGTCAAATTTTTGCTAGCAAGGACACACTTGTGTTTGTAAACTGTTTGTGATAATAGATTGTGCTGACTACCTGAGGCCATGATGAGAAACTGAATTAATAAATCAGTATTTGAAAAAAGTATTTTCCCCATTTTATTTAGAAAGCTATCAGCTAGCTAGCTAGCAACACAGTGTCTACCATATAGTAAGTCGGCTTGCACCACCAGGGTCCAGGTTCGATTCGCGCCTAGGGCCTTGTTGAATGGAGTTTCATTGTTTCCACTACGCTTAGTTTACTTCAGGTACTCCGGTTTCCTCCCACAGTCCAAAGACATGCAGATTCGGCTAATTGGCGTTGGTATACGCCACCTCATGCCCTAAGTCTCCTGGGTTAGGCTGCAGGCCTCCGCGACCCTGTATACAGGATAAAAAGGATGAGTTCAGCATAAATAGATAAAACTGTTTTTAAATCTGCAGTGTGTTCTGAAGAAACACACAAAACCACAGGACAAATAAATCTTGAGAGGTTTCTTGATGTGTCCTGTGGCAAGAGACAAGACAGCATTTCTGTGTTAAAACTCAACACTAGTGACATTAAGCCAGATTTTAGGCCATTATTTAAAATGTCTGATATGCTTGTTAGACACTAACCACACATAAATTATTGTTGGTGTGTGTGTGTGTGTGTGTGTGTGTGTGTGTGTGTGTGTGTGTGTGTGTGTGTGTGCACGCTTGGAAACAACACAACCCCCTCATTCACTCTCATAGCCTAGGGCGTGTGTTAACTCACTCTTTATTTGACATGACAAGTGGCCGTAAATGGGGCTTTGAAAGGTGAGTTGGTGGAGCTTTGACTGATTCAGTGAACCTAAGGACAGTCAATTGGACAATTCATTTTGAAACACCCAACACAACCTCAGGTGTTAGCGGTTTGAGGTATTTTTCATGAATACATTACATAAATCTTCCAGTGTGTCCAGGTGTGTAAATGAGATAAACAACACTGCTTGTTTTGTTTATGTAATTATTCATAAAATGTATTTAATAAAAGATAGAAGATTCTGAGTTGTGTATTCGCTAGTCTACTAGCAAAGCTTATTAAAAATGAAAGCTAGCATGAGGAAATAAATGTAGGTAGGCTATGTATCTAAGTACTATGTGTTTGCTATCCAGCTAGCAAAGCTTACAGAAAATGATAGCTAGCACGAGGAAAGAGCTATATAACTAATGATAAGTAATTATGTATTACATAGCTTATAAAAATGTAAGGTACAGTAACATCTGACAAATAAAAGCTAAACTATTTGATGCATTATTTCATATTATTATAAGCTAGCAAACGTTTCTGAGGTAAAATCTAGTCAACAAAAACTAGATAATGATGTATTACAGTATCTATTTGCTAGCAAACTAGCATGAGGTATAACTTTAGCTAGGAAATCCCAAATTCCCATGTATTTGCTAGCAGTCAAGCAAAAATGAGAGCTAGGATGAGAGCTTTATCTTACTATTAAAGGTTAGGTAATTATGCACGACATATTTGCTAGTCAGCTAGCATAGTTTACCCAAAATGAGAGGTGGCATGAGGTAAAATCTAGCTAATAAAAGCTATTTCTTTTTATTGTGCATTTGCAAGCAAAGCTTACTAAACATTTACATACAGCTAGCATGAGGTAAGAAAAAAATAAAAAAAACTAATGATTAAAGGCTAGGTAATTGTGAATTTAAAAACTGCCAGCTAATTGATAGCTACCGCAACTTAACCAAAATGAAAGCTAGTCTGAGGTAAAATCTAGCAAATAAAAGCCAGGAATTTATGTATTATGCATTTTATTTAATTAACTGGGTAAAATCTAACAAAAGTTAGATAATATTGGTAGCTGGCAGTGTTTACTAAACATGGAAGCTAAGGGGGACTCCAACTATTAAAGAGTAGTTAATTATATAGTTAACATATTTCCTACCCAGCCCAAAACAATAGTGTTAGCATGATGTAAGAAACTAGCAAATAAAAGTTAGATATGTAATTGTGTTCTGTACTTACTACGAAGTTATAACTTGTAACGAGAGCACACATGAAGTAAAATCTAGCTACTTAAGGCTATAGATAATTATGTTTTATGTTGTTGCTTGTTAGCTAGCAAAGCTTACCCAAAATTATCACTAGCATTAGGTAACTAGCAAATATAAGAATGTTTTTTATTACCCTATACTGTGTAACATTTTTGGAACAGGTACTGTATAGCGTTTAGCAGAAGATCTAGTTTGTGATTGTTTACGTCCATCTCACGTCTGAATCATGTTACGCGTGTCTTGTACATAGACATGTGCGTGACATGCCACAACAACACACTTCTATCTATGGGGTCAAAAGGCAGGTTAGAGGTGAGACGTCAGACGCGCACGCGCGTGTGTGTGCGTATGTGTGTGTGTGATGTTAACATTGAGTTTATGAGATCATCCTGCAGATGTGACTATGATGTGCATTTTGTATAGTAATACTGAAAATAGACATGGATGTTTGTTTAAGCTTTGTGTGTGTGTGTGTGTGTGTGTGTGTGTGTGTGTGTGTGTGTGTGTGTGTGTATGGTAATCCCAGTCTTTCAAGAGCTGTCTACTTGTATTGAGACATCACACTGCTGGACTTGCATTCCTTTATTTCTGTGAATTTAATCAAACAAAGTGCTTACTCTTCTCGCTTTTCTTTCCTCTTCTCCTCTTCTCACCTCATTTCACCTCTTTTGTTCCTCATGCCTTCTTTTTGTCCTTTCCTCCTTTTTCTTTCACATGTTTGCTCTCCAAACCCCCTGTCTATTTCTCTCCTTCATATCCTCAATTTTTTTTCTTTTCTCAGTAATTGGATTGGCAAGACTCTCTCTCTCTCTCTCTCTCTCTCTATCTGCAGTGCATTAACTTTACTGCTCTGGCATGGCATCGTCTTATCTTAAGCGTTTCCTCCTGCTGTTGGTCATCGGCAATTTACCCTTTACACTAGCTAATTCATCTTGAAATCTAACGAGGCATTTCATTTTTATCTTCCCTGAGGCCTGTCGCTACAAACTGCTTGCTGACATTGTCAGACTTTTTTTTTTTTTTTACATCTTTCTTTCTCATTCTTTCCACCTCCCTCCCTCCCTCTCGACCAGAGTGGACTGCTGCATAAGGAGTTTGGGAGGCTGTGGGTTAGTTGTATATCTGCCAGCACTCGGCTTTGTGGGGGATGCAAACGTAAGCTTTTATCAAAACCAACCATCAGTTTCCACATGTGTTTCACTCCCCCCCCCCCACCCCTCGAAACACACACATACACACACCCTCTCTCACCCTCGCCCCCACACTATAACTATAACCCTGCTCTCCTTTTATTAACACCAGCTTTCGCTAAGTCAATACGAATTTTGCTTGCACTCACTTTACACTCCTCCCAGACCCCAGTAGTCTCTGTCCATCCTTCTCAGCATGTGATGCTCATTCTGAGCTTTTGGATTTCTATTGAAGTGACAAGTCACTTGAAATGACACATGGCTAAACATATGGCTTGTAAAAAGATATGAGGACTGGTTTTGGCCCATCATCTGAAACGAAGCATTTTGTCTTTCTTTTAGTCATTATATAATTGAACTCGGAAGTGTGTGCTGTGCTTCAAAGCTCGCTTTTTTTGTTTAGTTTTTGACTTGCAATCAACAAGCTAGCTAGTTATCATTAGTGATATCAGTGTAACGTAACAACGTATTCACCATCTCAGAATTGTATAGTCATTATTATAGGTTGAACCAACAACTCTCTTACTCATTCCCTATAGCACTTATCCCGCAAATAACAATCAAACTCCCCGCACATGGAGGCTTGCGAGGAGGGAATTGAAACCTCAACCTTGGAAACATGAGGCCATAGTTTTAAACACTGCGTCAACATGACGAACTACTACATTATCTGAATTTAATGCATCTAAAAGAAACACTTAAAAGGTAAATAAACATTACACTATTTAGCATTCAATGTCTGAGCAGCCATGTTGACCTGATGTCATCTTTGGTGGACACATTTCTGATTTTCTGAAAAGGGAATTCCAAGTTCAATAAGAGAACAACTCCCAAGGGTATTTATTTTAATGTACTTGCTCTCTGGCTGAGGAAGAAGCATTAATTGGCTTATATTTCATATGTATTAAAGTCTAACCAATCGCAGCTAAAATTGAATTCCTGTAACAAATATTACCACAGAAGGTGGAATATATTGGAGAAGATGCGAAGTCTAACCTGACCTTACAGTTGAAGAAATGGGTCTGTTAAATTTGTGTCAGATTTATTTATTTATTATTATTACTGTTATTCAAAGCAAACTGTACATACTAAAATCATGACGATGTAAGCTCATCAAATATGTTAAAAATGTATATTACAGATTTTGATATATGATATGCTACCCAAATATAAAAATTATATGGTAAACCTATACATGCAACTATAGAGAAGCAACATACTTGCTTACTTGCAAATACTATATAGTTTTCTAAGTAAACTGGCGCCATTATTTGACTGCATGTTTCCCATCTGAAACACTGGTCTTCCAGGGACTCCTGGAACATATGAAAATGGCTTTCCTAGGTCAGGACTAAATGGGTGTGTGTCTAGAGGGGGTGTAGCAATAACAGCTGAGTTCTTGTAAAGTGCAAGTGATGTTGGTGCATGATTGTGTGTACAGTTCCCACAGATGAATGTTCACAGACTGATTGCGTTGGGCGCCGAGCCACCTCATTCGGGATCATCATTCATTTATACTTTTTAACTTTCTTTATAACGCTTTTAACCATTCACATGCTTTACTGTGGCTTAGAGTCTCATCACTGTACTGTGCTTAAAAGCGTCTGAAAATGTCAATCGGTTTTGTTCATTCATTCATGAGAAATTTCATCACGTACTGTATGTCCCAGTTTGACGTGAATTCATTCCAAATATTCACACCACATTGTAAACTATGCTGGAAGACCTAGATTTGGGAACTGCTGTGGATTCTCTATTCTGATTGGTCGAAGGTACAGTATTGATCGATTCGTTCCATCACTCCAATCACAGGTCAATATTAAAGTACTTATTCTTATAATGTACTTTATATCCTTCCTGCGTGGTGGACAGTCGACATAACAATTTGGTAAAAATGTATTAATCATTGATACGGTGAAAGAGATGTTTGTTTATTTATTTAGCTTCTTTTTTTTTTTTTTTCAAAGCAGTCTCCAGTGTCAGCACAAAAAGAAAAAAGCAGATTTGACACTGTAAGTTTGTACTGTATCTTATCTCAGGATCTTAAAAACTTCAAAAGAGAGCAAGAAAAACATGAAGCCGATAAGGGAATTATAATTTAACGCAAGTGATAACAGGAACTTACTCATTCCCTTTCATGACTCATGTCGTTTCATGGACATTCCTCAACATTAAATGTAACCATAAATGCATTAAATGTATGTAAATAATAATTGAAAAACATTCATTGGAATATTGATGGGCATGTAATGGAATAAAATTATTTTTGGAATTGGAGAAAAAAAAAAACTTCTGTTTTCGTTGCTTATAATTTTTCAGACACCTTCATGAGTTTTATACCATAGGTCATATTAAAACATGAAGAAACACACTGAGGCACATTCCTTTTAAAGCTATGTGTAATATTTAAGCAGTGCCTTTTTATTGAAAAATGAACCGACTGAGACTTTTACTGCATGTGCATGTGTGTGTGTGTGTGTGTACATGGCTTTTAAATGATGCTCTGTCATCATGCTACAATATGGCTTAATATCTTTTCACAAATTGACCTTAATTCATCCATTTATTTTGCACAAAGAACACTAATGGACCCTAGCCGGGTCACAGAACAGAGAAAGAGAGGAACAACAAGGGAGTGGATCAACGAACAGCAGGAGACTGTGAGTCATACAGTAATGATCAGCTTTAAAGCAGAACACCCAAAATGCTAATGTCACTAATGATGAATGAATGTCATGGCCATTATCCAGTACGTAGGAGCTGTGTTTCTTGGTTCGGGGTGAAGTTTAAAGGAAAAGGCTGTAATTGTTTAGTTAAACCTTTATGTAAATCCCTGCTCCTTTTTGTTTTGTTTTTTACCAGAGCTTATTTTTGAAACGGACTGAATTCAGCTGTCCATTGCACAATATTTGAATCCTTCCTGTTCAAGAAAAACAAAAAGTCAGACTCCAGATAAGCTTTCTGACTCTAATACTACTGACTCATAGACTGGCTCAGCAGGAATTAGTGTAAAAGAAGTAACACACGGCTACATTAATTCACATCCAGACAAATGAAAAAAGGAAGCAAGAGCTATTTTTGCATTTTGTATTTTTTCTTAAAAGATGTCATACCTTTTTTTTTTTTTTTCTTTTTTAAAAACATATGTGTTTTTTACAGTTGAGAGAGAGAAGGAGAGAGAGGGCTCGGTTTAGCATACACAAAACATTACCGATAGAAATAATAAACTCCCCAAGTTATACAAGGAACTTGAAAAAGCTTTGGAAATGTTTGAAATAGTTTCAGGTCCCTTGCGCTGTGTGAAGCGGCTCCTCTTTCCAGTTTAAATGTTTGGATGTGCCGGGTGCCGGGACCATCTGCACAGACTGGGAGGTGCTTGTGGAGTCAAGATCGCACAAATCAACAGAGACTCCAGAGCTGAAACCGGTTTGTCCATCTAGTATGATTGATATGTTTACAAACTGTGCTGTATATTAAAGAAAATTAATGGATCAATGTTGTTTACAACTTCAGTAGAGAAGAGAGACTTTTTTGTTTGAAAAGAAAAAGAAAAAAAACTCCATCTTGAAATATAAAATGTGTTCGTTATTATAATTGTTCTGTGTTTAACAATTCTGGTGCTAATTTGTTAACTGATGCTGTATTTTCCTTTATTTCTGTAAGAAGTTAACGGTTACGAGTCTAAGCTTAGACTCAAAGCTTCGGAATGCAGTGCATCTACGGTACAATTTGGCTCAGATTGTTAGCTAGCGGTCTACGAGATGATGGCATTGACGCCACTTCTAACGTGATCTGTTTGAGCAGATTTTTCTCCTGTATGTTGAGGACTAAACCTTAGAGTAGATATAATGGCCAAACTCCACTACATCACAATTAGAAGGCAAAACTGCATCGTGCGTAATATAAAAAAGGTCAACTAAAGTAACAATTAACCAACATGTCTTATTTATTTAGAGCCGTTCAGGGTGGATGAGTTTGAAATTCTCCAGACAAACTAGGTATAACAACATTAACTTGACTTTGAACCTTTTCACAGTCTGCTGGTGGCAAAATGCACAAACCTGGGGCTAATTTCATGCAACATGGCCAAATTTGGTAAAAGGACTCCAAACTCCTTTTAGGTTTTTGTGTGACCATGAGTTATATCTGAAGGAGATATAAAATTACTGGACTTGAGAACTGTCCGGCCTGGAAATATAGGGCTGAACAATCAACTTTGTGGAAGAAATTGGAAGGATTGGGTCTAAACAGCTGCGTAGCTATACGAAAACCAATTCCAGACCAATGGGTGAGTCAGGGTGTAAAGGGAAGCACATAAAATGATGCCCCCGCATAGTGGCTGCTTTATAAGCAGAGTTACAGTATGATCGGGGGTTGCTTCAGTTGCTTTGGTCTACGATCAGCAACATTATGTGGCAAAAAAATGAAGTCAGCTGACGACGTGAATGTACTCAATGACCAGCTTATAACATTCATTTATTCCCCGTTTTTCTTCCGTGATGGCATGCCCATTTTTTTAGTTCCAGGAGAATGAGCAATCATTTTAACACATGCCCTCGCCACAACATTGTGTGTAATCAAAGCGACAGGGAATTGAATGAAATAATAGTGTTAAACTTTCTGGTGGCTGTGTATCTCAGTAGTCCTGAGTGTCTTAGTACATCAATGCTGATCCTTTGGGACAAAACTGTTCATTATTCTTAGAAAACAGTTCTTCATAATGAAGTAAGCTTGAATAAAGCCAGGTATAGCTGGTCATCATGCAACAGCTGATTGATAAAGTAAATGAGAAGAACCAAAAGATAAGCGATACACTGCAATAGGATAACGAAAATGCCATTGTGATCTACAATTTGTCAGATAACTGACTGCAAACCAGCTTTTCAAGTGCTCCTGATTACAAAGCAAATGGTAAAACATAGAGGCTCTGGTACCAACGTCTGCAGCTTCGAGATATAAAATGCTAGAAAAATAAAATATCAGCACAAAAACAGGCAACATTCATATGTACAACAAACATACAATATAAACTATGCAAACAGTCTCTTCATTTTTTCTTTCACAGCAAATCTAAAAAATAAAAATAAAATTGAAGCCAGGGGAAGGAAGGGTTTTTGAAACTGCAGCATGAAGGAATGATGGCTGAGCATCCTGTCCATGTTTCTCTATTTTAGCCCTTTTGAACACAAATTCGAAGTTCTAATCAGTGCATCGTTTTGTCAGAGGAGAAGAAGAGCACAGACACAGAAATCAAACTCATGTCAGTGCATGCTTTCTCGAAAGGAAAAAAAAATCCCTCTTTAACGTTTTATCCCCCTCTTTCTACAAGCAGTCAATCCTGTTTTTCATCGTTATATTGCAAAATGCTGTTAATCCCAGACAGGTCTAGGACCTGTGTTCCATGGAAAGGTCTTGAAGATGCACAAATCCAATCAGGTGGAAAGAAAAAGTGCAGTCTAAAGGCAGATATGTCTAAACTTTAAATCCATGCTTTAGCCATGCTCTTGGTATACCTGCGGCCAACACAAGCATAACTCTGTCCTTTTGAATTTCTCAGAGAACAGTGCAGTGAAGTGTAGACGTGCAAATGGCACTTTCAGCACCAAATAATACCTCAGCTGGCAATTGCACTTTGTTTAAATACTTTGATAAAGTCATTTTTAAGACTCAAACCACATGACTGCACTGTGTTTGCATTTGACCCGCCTGCAGGGGTTATTAAAGCCACCTCTCCCTAGGTGCTGGAGGTCTGAAAAGTGCTAAAAGTATGATGGTATTCGCTGATCAGTATTGTTGTTTGATGAAAACTGTTCTTGGATCAACGGGACCTCGTAGTCAATGCCGTTCTGAGTTACTGGGTGGTAAGGCAAGATCTCAGGCTGTTTTTGGGGTGATGTTCCATTCTCTAAACTCATCTTCACACCCTCTAACTCAAAAGGGGTTGGCTCAGCTAGATCTATATCTGTCTGAGATTTCACCCTTTTTCTACGTAAAATCACTCCCACTGCTGAAACTATGGCCACTACCATCACCACAGCTATCGCTATCAGTGTGGGTACAAGCGTGGAGAAAGTTTCAGACTTTTCCACTTTGGGTTGAAGAGGGCCCACAGAAGTTTGAGCATCCATACAGGAGTTCACAGCTTCCTCTACAGGCTCATCCAGAGGACTGGCGCAAACGGAATATGTGCAGTTTGGCTGCAGCCCTCTCAGTGTGTACTCCGGGTATGAGGCAGGTACATTGAGTTGGAGAGGTCTGCGGTCAGGACCAGACAGGTTGCGATAAGTGAGACGGATTCCACGGATATTGGGTCGGGACTCAATGTACCGGTGAAGGTCCAGTGTGATAGAGGTGCTGGTTACTAGATGGAAGCTAATCTTCTCTGGTTTTATTGAAGGTACTGTCACTACAGCAACTCTTGGAGACAGTGGAGGAGGTTGGGATTCATCTTGGTTTTCACAGTACGTCCCCGATGTCCCCAGAGGGCACATGCAATTTACTTCCCCCCTTTGGTCAAACTTGCATGTACCCCCGTTCAGGCAGATATTTGGAGGGCACATGTGCTCCTTTTGTTCCTCGCTACTTTTGGGAGCGGCAGAGGCCTCAGGGGGCACATGCTTTTCAACTGGAAACTTTTCACTGGGGACAAAAGGTGGGACATTAAGGGTGGAATGTGGAGCAGTGGTAGGCTCTGGAGTATTATGCATACTGCTGCTAGTAAGTACCTCTGACAGCTCAGTGATGGTGGAAGGGCAACCAAAGTCCTTGTATTCTAGCTCAGAAAGCATTTTGCCTGCATTTATGAGAGGGAAGTGGCAACGTGTTTCATCAGTCCTTCCAAGATCTACTTGTGTGTTCTTCATCCAAGTGGGGAACCAGGAGAGTGAACAAACACAATTAAATGGGTTCTGTGCAGCCGTTAACTGCTTTAGCTTAGGAAACACCTGGAAAAAGTCCACGGGGAATCCCTGCAGGTTCAGATTACTCACATCCAGCTCTTGCAATCCCACCAGGTTCTTAAAGTCCTCCTGATGAATAGGGCCCAATGGGTTAGCTGCTAAGTTGAGACGAGTTAGCCCTCTTGCAGATATTAATGCAGACGGCATTCCTACTAGCTTGTTCTGAGATACATCTAGATCGTGAAGATTTCCCAGCCTTCTCAGCAATCCTTCATCCAAAGTGGTCAGCCCCAGCCCAGCCAACTTTAATGACTCCAAGTGTGGTGTTTGTAGGTCAACAGGTGCAGGAATATTATTGAAGCTGAGGTCAAGCAACAGCAATCTGGGAAAATGCAGAACGGGAAGTAGATTGATCTGGTTTCTCTGAAGCTTTAACTCCAAAAGGTTCTCCAATCCTGAAAATGCAGCTGGGTGAATGCTCTGGATGCGATTGTTGTGGATATACAACCTCTCCAGATTCACTAACCCATTAAAACTGTTTTTAGAGATTTGAGTAATTTTGTTTGAAGAGAGGTCGAGGTTATGTAAGGACTTAAGAGAGCCAAAAACACCGTCAGGAACCACTGAAAGTTCATTCTGGCTAAGGTCCAGCATTTGCAGATCAACTAGACCAAGGAAGTCCTGTTCTTGCAGGAAGTTAATTCCATTCTGAAACACATAGAGATTTTGCGTAGATGCAGGCAAGTTAAGGGGCATGGAGGAAGCACGACGCTGTATGCAGAAGATGGAACTTATCACATTACAGCTGCATTGCTGGGGGCATTGGCTGCAGAATGATGCTGGTAGTAGGAGCAGGGATAGCAGTAGAAGTTGCCGTATTTGGGTCCACAGCTGCATGGTCACAACCACAACGTTCTGCAAAATGAACAAAATAAAAAAAAATAAACAGTGAGTTATTATTGTTCTAGCTAAAGAACTAAAACAATACAACATATATTCAAAAGGAATTTGATAATTGTGGCGTCAGTGTCCCACAACAACTACTGCCTTGTGACCTGACTGAGAGAGTATACATGACTTCTTATTTTTCTTCAGGATTTGTCAAAGGCAATGCTCTTGCAGCACTTTCACTAGCTCTAGGACTTGTAATTATGGTTTTACCTTTAATAATAGTTGTACTGTTGACTTGCCCGGAGTAATACACACGGTCTCATCGATTCCACTGTTTGTTTACACAAGTCAACATTCAAGGCTTAGATTCTTGGCATTGTGAAGGGATTCAAAGCAGCCCACCCACTGTCTCCCCCTCAATATACACGCAACTACTGTAGGCTTTATAATGATAGGATAGATAAATAAACCCGGTCAGTGGTGGAGAATGACCATTCGTCTACCTCCACAGAAATACGATCTGAGCTCAACTACATATGCCCGTCCATGTACAGTACAGCACACATGAGGCCATTGTGTAATCTAGTGCTGATTTCTGACATGACTAATCTGTGCTGAGCTTATCATTTGTAGTGCAACAATAAATCAGTTTTGACTTGTGTGGGCCAATTTGAAGAGCAAATCTGAGTCTCTCTTTTCCAGTTAAACCTCTCCTATGACTTAATAAATTGCAATTAAATCAGCTGCGTATTGTTTTGTTGTTATCAGACCAGCTAATGTTAACTCCATTGCACAGATTTGCATCTTTCCTAATAGTCTTCAACAATGGTGTATAAACTATGGCCTCTAGCAACTTCATGGAAAAGTCTGACACTAAGAGGGCAAGTGTGTGTGTGTGTGTGTTGTGTGTGTGTTGTGTGTGTGTGTGTGTGTGTGTGTTTTCCAAATAGGAGATGTCACCCACTTCTGGCTGTTTACTCAGCTGAAAGAAATCACATTAAAAAATCTGTCTTTTCAGTTTTAGTGCATTCAGTTATACCTCATAGTTCACCATTAGCCGGACATGTATTGCTTCAGTTCCAAATGGTAATCTATCTGTGTCTTTCTTTCATTCCTTTGTTCTGAGACACGTTTTGCAGTCTCTCCGTCCCACCCAGAGCACTGCTGTTTGACAAGCGGGCCACAGGCCAAGTCTGCCTCCGCGGCGTCAACTGGCAGTGATACAGGAACTAAACCTTCCTCAATAACACGCTTAAGCCACCCTCTACGCCTCTCCGTTTTGCTCTCTCCCTCTCTCTCTTCTTTTTCTTTCTTTTTTGTCTTGCATCTCATAAAGCAAGATCCCACTGGCGCAGCAGGAATTTTGCAATAACCCTAAAAAATCTGTCTTCAGCAAGAAGGAGAAACAGGGTCCTTTGGGTAAAACAAGGACTCTCTCTATCTCTCTCTCTCTCTCTCTCTCTGTCCTTCCACCCTGTATACAATTGCCATTTTCATAAGCAGCTGCTCTTAATCTGTTGCAAAAGCCCACACATGTATAAGACTAAAGATTAGATTTCATTTCCAAAGAAATTAATCATAGTTACCTGAATACCCGGACACCTCAATCTCAACCTCAATCGCTACACTCTTTAGTGGGAGATGATGACGGTGCAGGTTCTCTCAAATCAACCATTATCAAACTCTTGCCTGGTCTTAAGCGCAAGTGTATATGCATGAAGGTTTAATCAGGCTCTGTTCTCGAGGCATTCGAACAATGCAGAACACCTTCGATGGCATGCTGCAGTGTTCTTAGGAATGAATCTGGCTTTTACTGAGGCACCACTGTTTGGCCATGTAAGGCAGCATCCTGAGAGACCAGGCTCCTCCTGGTAGAGTTTGGACTGGACCTAGTGTCGTCTTCCAGAGGCTGTATAATCTTCTTTATGGCACAAAGGAACAAGCAACTAATAAAACATCTGGTCAAGCTTTACTTAACCAAATCTTTTCTTGAGACAGAAAGAATTTCAGTTAAATTTTGTTTTTCCTCTCACTTTTTCAATAAAGGTTTTCTGATACTGAGACACCTCGGTAAGTTATACTCAATTTTAGTGATAATAAATCCTGATTGAGGTTGAGCCTTTTAAATAGTTTAACTCAAAAAAAAAATAGCTGAAATTACAGACCAGACGGACGGAATGAAAGCTTCAAATAGTCTCAATTTGTAATCAAGGGCATTTCATATCCCTCAGAAACAGTATAGCTGCCGTTTTGTTCATGACATTTGACGCTTAACCTGCGCTATACTCAGACAGAGAGCTGTGTTAGTGTAGTGATTGAGGCTTGGGATGGACTTGAGAGCTAAATCAAACAGCAACACGCACACAAACACACAGATTTAACCCCTATTTAAACACACAAAGTGAATGAGTAGGCTGTTCTGTGTGGCCCAAGGCTGCATGCAATGTGTGTGTGTGTATGTGTGCATCCACATCAAACACTCTTTTCATCTCCCTCTGTTTCAGACACACATACCTGGATCAGGTTCCTCTTTAAGTGTGTGTGTGTTTGTATATGTGTGCCTATGTGATGGAGTGTAAAGTGATCTCCTAGGTACATTCCTTAACAACATGGGTACATCCAGGTCACATATCTATCTATCTATCTATCTATCTATCTATCTATCTAAAGATTGCATTGTATATGTTTTTTTTTAGTTCAGCAGTAACTGAAATTTTATGTTTCTCTCATCTCATCACACTTTCAGCACTTTGGTTCTAACAGTTAGCATTTAGATAAGACTCTAAATAACATGCATGCTGAGTGAGGTACTCCAGTTTAGTTCCTCGCTCTCTCCTTCTTCCTCTCTCTCTCCCTCTCTCCCTTTCACACATACACATTTCTGATACTATCTTTGCAAGGACCTTCCACTGACATAACCAACAATTCAGATAATTAATTAACCAAAACCTGATGCAGACATGTTCCTCAATAACTAAATACGAACTTCTCTGGCATACGGTCATGACTCAGCTGTGTCTGCACATACAGAACGTGTGCGGTAGCACCTCCGAGGATTACGGACGCTTAAGCACAAAGAACCACATTGTGAGGCGACACACTCCTCTCCACCCCGCCTGCTTAGTGAACTCAAACACGCATGCCTTAGTATTTAAACAATCCGATACTGACACATATCTGTTCTTTCTCTTTGTTTTCCTTTCTTAGCACTCTCTCTCTCTCTCTCTCTCTCTCTCTCTGTTCTAATTACTGAGCTATTTAAAGCTTTCAGGCAATGAGTTAGCAACTAACACACTCAATAATGTAATAGGAACAAATAAATGCAAACATTGTTATTTGTATTTCTTGGTCCGTTAAATTGTTATTTTTGTTTTCTTCTCCTTCTTCCAAGTAAAAATGGCTCCAGTTTCCAACAGTCTCTTGTTGACTTCCTCTCATGAGTCAGAAGTGTGTATCAGCATGCCCAAAAGAGACACTTAGCACATAGCCACAGGTCGAATATAATAGATGACCCAAGCCTTTAAAGTATGTGGGTCACATGTATACTGCAATCAAGTAAACATGCCCAAACATAATTTTTAAAGAAAATTTGAAAGACCTTTCATTACACAACCTTCCATTATACTCAAAATGTAGTTAAATTATTTGGACCATTGCAAAATGGTTCCTTTGCCGACTGGTTAATGTGCCAAAATGCATCATATGAATCTTGTCCTCCTAAGGTCCACAGACCAATAAACTGTCATCCCGAGGCCCACAGACTCCTAAACACTGTCATCCCGAGGCCCACAGACTCCTAAACACTGTCATCCCGAGGCCCACAGACTCCTAAACACTGTCATCCCGAGGCCCACAGACTCCTAAACACTGTCATCCCGAGGCCCACAGACTCCTAAACACTGTCACCCTGAGGTCCACAGACTCCTAAACCCTGTCATCCCGAGGCCCACAGACTCCTAAACACTGTCATCCCGAGGCCCACAGACTCCTAAACACTGTCATCCCGAGGTCCACAGACTCCTAAACCCTGTCACCCTGAGGTCCACAGACTCCTAAACCCTGTCACCCTGAGGTCCACAGACTCCTAAACCCTGTCACCCTGAGGTACACAGACTCCTAAACCCTGTCACCCTGAGGTACACAGACTCCTAAACCCTGTAATCCTGAGGTCCACAGACTCCTAAACCCTGTAATCCCGAGGTCCACAGACTCCTAAACCCTGTAATCCCGAGGTCCACAGACTCCTAAACCCTGTAATCCCGAGGTCCACAGACTCTTGAACTCATCCTGCGGTCCAGAGACGTCTAAACTCTGTCACCCAAAGGTCCACCATTTTTTCCTAAATCCTGTCATCCCTTGTCTAAAAACTTCTAATCCCTGTCCCACAAGCTCCTACCCAAGTATTCCTAACCTTCTTCAGCTGCATAAGCTTCTGCCAAAAATATTTCCTTCTTAGTTGTGTCTTTGAGTGTGTTTTTTTTTTTTTTTTTGCTGATGGTTAAGGTCCTGACGTAAAACGTCTCTGAGACCAAAAAATATATATTTAGATATTTATATTAACTTTCTATAAGAACTTGTTCATGGATTTAAATGTAAAAAAACAACAACAGCTGATTCCTATCTGTAGATTTCTATACTTACTTCTCTCTAGCTCTTTTAAATTAGAATTACACAACAGGCATGTAGGGATATTTTCGGCTCGACCTGTTTAGCCAGTTCTTAATAATTGAATGTTTACGACAAAGACAACTTTTCTGGCATCACTTGGACTGTACAAGTCAAACACGTGCAGATAAAGGCACAACAGTATTAAGTGTTAGATTTAAAACCTAAGACATTTTGGAGCTTTTTGAATGTTTTAGCTTGCTTTGCTAATGCTTTTTGAATTGGGATTCACTTTACAGTTTCCTCCTGCATTTCTGAGGCTCAACTTCTGAGGCCTTCTCTCTCAATACTGGAGCTCAATCCACACACCTCAATGAGTAGTGGGGAAAAGAAAGATGTCTGATGTGTGAAGACAGAATGATGGGCAAGCTGAAACACACTCTTACCCTCCAGGCACCTCTTCGGGGCCTCCTCTCTCCTGCCCGAGTGAGCTAGGATATTAATCCACGCTTGGACAGGCCTCACATCTGTTTGCTCAGCTCTTTCTTCCTCACTTGTTTTGTTTGGTTTAAAGTTTTACAACTGTCTGTAATATTATATACTTTTACTTTAGAACCAATTCACTGTCATACTGACATTAATGCATGCAAACCCTGACATGTATACAGAATTGAATCTACACACACACACATGCACAAACCCACAGTATGATTTAAACTGACGTAAGGTACTTAATAAATAGTAACAACGATCTGAATTCCACCAAAGAAAATCTTTTGCCTTGGTGGACTAACTGAATACATGATGATCACATACACACACACACACACACACACATAATATTTGTGGTCAAATGTCATTCATCCTCAAACTTGATTTGTCTGTCTGGAAGCATGTGCTGACCTGCAGGGTTGTTTGCGTAGTAGATTAAGCAATAACCTGAATGTTGTTTAGAGATACATGTGCATACACACACACATGCATGCACATTCACGCACAGAACACAGCGAAGACAACACTGATGCATGTTGGACCAGGAATGGTTATTTTCTTATACAGTATACATTTCGTTCTCGCAGATTCTAAATCATATTCCAGAACATAGGTTGCTGCAGACTCCTGCTAAAGGAGACGATTTGCTCATGTTATGTTCTTGGTTGTCACAGTTCTTGCTTGATTTGATCGCACTCTCCTTTAACATTTCCCGCATGTAGGCATCAGGTGGTGTAAGATCAGGGAAATGGAGCAGGTATGGTAAATCAGTACCACGTGAAATGATTCGTCCTGGAAAATTTTCCTATGCCCCGTTGACATGCGCAGGTTTTAGTACTGTTTATTTTTGGTGCATACCATACAGTATATAAGAGAGAGAGAGAGTGTGTGTGTGTGTGTGTGTGTGTGTGTGTGTGTGTGTGTGTGTGTGTGTGTGTGTGCGCATAATATCATCAATTCTCACGGACAGGTGATCAGTGAGGCAAAACGAGTCAGCTATATAAAAAAGCATCAGGTCTAGTGTGTATGTGTGTGTACAGGTACATGTGTAAGGTGTTGACAGGAGTCTCCGCTATCAGTGTCTTCAGAGTAACTCACATGAAAAAAAAATCACAATGCAGTGTTTGTTGAAACATGGTGCTTCACTGATAAACACTGATAAGAAGTCTATGTGTGTGTGTGTGTGTGTGTGTGTGTGTGTGTGTGTATGTGTATGTGTGTTTGTGTGTATGAGAGAGACAGACAGAGGTTTTTCTTATCTAAGTTGCTGATCTCGGACCTGGAGATCTGTTTCACATTCAGTATGTGTGGTGCTGAGTGATTCAGCCCATGTCCTAATGTGTGTGTGTGTGTGTGTGTGTGTGTGATGACAAAGTCTAAGACAAAGTACTTTTTAAGTCTAACCACTTATAATATTATTAGCATAATTACTAAGTAAATAATATTAGATTCATGTTTAAGAATTAGTCAAATTTTTGAACTACTAATTTGGTAATTTAAGGAAAAATTATTGATTGATTAAAACCATGAAAAGTTTTACCCTAGTTAGCATATACCTTTTATAAGGACAATATAGCAGTGATATAACTATGAAAAACAACTCAAATAATTGCAATACACGCGTAATACATTTACCTCAGAAATTAATAAAATATTAGATGTACATAAAAATATTGCTAAAATATTACAGTTCTCTCCGAAGTACTGATAAAATGTAACATTTAACTGGGAAATATTGATAAACATAACATTTACCTCAGACGTATTGGCAGAAGTATTATATTTTCCTCAGCTGTATTTATAAAATATTACATTTACCTCAGAAATGTTTATAACATATTACATTTACTTAAGCTGTGTTTGTAGAATATTACAGTTACAGTACTTCAGAAATATTGATAATATTGATCACATTTATTTCAGAGGTATTGACAGAATGTTATAGTTACCTCAGCAGAATCGATAGAATATTACATTTACCTCAGAAATGTTTATAAAATATTACATTTACTTAAGCTGTGTTTGTAGAATATTACATTTACCTCAGAAATGTTTATAAAATATTACATTTACTTAAGCTGTGTTTGTAGAATATTACAGTTACTTCAGAAATATTGATAATATTGATCATATTTATTTCAGAGGTATTGACAGAATATTACAATTACCTCAGCAGAATCGATAGAATATTACATTTACCTTAGAAATATGACAGAATATTATATTTTCCTCAGAAATACTAATACAATATAACAAGTCCCTCAGAGGTATTGATATAATAAAAAATTTACCTATTGGAAAATTGCTAAGAAAAAGTTTGGATAAGTCAAATTACTTTTCAAATGCACTTAGCAACCACTGTTTAGAACAACTTCTGTATGTTCTAAAAGACTCAGCATTGTGTCAGAAACATTTGACTTCTGAAATTATGATTACCACAAGTGTGGGCTGTTTGTGGAATTGTTTTGTAAACAAAGCAAACAGTAGCATATAAAAATAAAATTTAGTGGCGCTAGACACCCGGCTTGGCCGAAGGACTGAAACGGATTGTTTGTGTCTCACCTCACACTTGATTGAAATATAGCAGATATCTTTTAGTCAAGAAAAAAGAACCTACCTACTAAATCATTGTGTACACACACACACACACACACACACACACTATGAGTCACTGTTACACTGCACATTTTGGTTTGGCGTCTCTCCTCAGACACTAAATAAATCTTTGGTCAAAGGCGCTGTTAGCATCACATCACAGTTAATCTGAGTAGAGCTTGTGTTATTCTTCCAAATGCTTTGTCTTCCTTCTGCTAAACAAATTAATGAAACAATAAACCTTGGTAGAAAGCCTTTCTATTATTCTTTTCTTTTTTTTTCTCATCAAAATAGGGAACATGTGCTATGCTAACACTTTAGCTTTCTCCGCGACAGACAGACGACAATGTAAAATGTCATGCTACGGCGGGACAAAGCTGTCAGGAACGTCGCCATTTCCTTTAAATGTGTGCGAGGGTAATTTTTTATTTTTTTGTAAAAAAATCTCTATTTGAGTATAAATACACCACTGTCACAATCATCATTAAACCGCTGAACGACCTTCCACCATTTCGATCCCTGTGAAGTTTTAGCTAAATAATGGCGTGTGGAGGTCAACTGATATTTTGTTAACATTATAGATTGACATGAATATAATGTGTACACATGGTATTCATCTTTAGTCCATTAGTAATGTCTTAATTTGGAGAGGAAGTCGTAAATCTGAAATATACGGGAGTGAGTGGTCATGTACCGTACAGTAATTGTGTGCATGTGTGTGTGTGTGTGTGTGTGTGTTTATATATACGCTTCTGTTTCTCTTGGCTCTGTTCCTTTCTTTAATTCTGCCCGTGTGCGTGCCTCCCAAATTCCTGTGGGGGGTTATTACAAGTGCATGCTAACGCTCACTCACACCCACATACGCACACACACCATGGCATGTAATGATCCTCTGACTCACCACAGTACTGTTTAATATCTCTTTACGGTTTAATATCTGATTGGTCAGAAGATGTTGATTTATTTGCTAGAGCAGCAGGAATTTCCAGTGAGAACATTTTTGTCCATAATTCTGGGAAGGAGTCTTTAGCATCAGGGCTTTGCAAGAGGGAAAGTCTGACCATAAACGGACATAATGGATGAAGTTTCTTGTATGATATTCTCATCAATAAAAATTCTTAATGTTGTATATTTGCTGTGGAATAAGTAATGAGGAAAAAGCACTGTGTGTTGTGCTGGTATGGGACAACAATCTCCTTTCTGTTATGTCTAGCACAAAGCTAAAATTCTTAGCTTTTTCATATAAAATTCATTTTTAAAATAAAGATGGCAGAAGGGGAAGTGGATTGCAAGCAGGCCGCCACAATCAAGTGTTTGCAAACGGAATCACAAAGTCCCAACTCTTCAGACAAACAAGTTAATAACAAGCTTATAATAAGAGCCTTGCTTGATAGCTAGGATAAGAAAGATATATTTTGATTACAGCTGGATTGCCGAGGGTGATGCTACATGCAAAACAAACTTTATCAGTTAATAAATTTAAACTGGTTACATTTTTAATGCCAATTAATCAATTCATTGAAGTGATTAATCATTACAGTGTCTTTTGTTTGGAGAAAACTCAAGAACATTGTGTAAGAGTTGTTCCAGTCACATGTCAAGGCGATAAACAGGCTGTCAATAAACTGTCATAAAATTAACCCTGTCCCATATTAGTATTAGGATTAGAACTCTATAAGATCTATAAGGCTTGGACCAGAATTACAGCTAGAAATTCTTGAAATCTGAGGATTACTGATGCACCAGGATAAGACTGACAGCAGTATAACCACACATCTCCAGACACTCACGTGGCAGCTATAAGATACACGAGAAGGAAATCCCAGACTTATATTTGACGCATGAGATCACGTTCCCAAAATAAGAAAGCCTATTTCTTACGGTACAAAACATATGTTTTCGTCAGTAGCCCCAACTCTTATCAATCACAAAGTGGAACTGACTGAGTCTGTACAGCCTATTGATGCTATTAACATTAACATCTACACACACACAGGAATGCATTATTATTCCTAATCATACCTCGGTTAGGCAGTTATTAGCCTGCAAGATTCCTCTGATTCTCCCCATTTAGCTGTCACATTGGCATGACCCGAGCACTTATAAACTGACCCCTGGGATTAGTCCATGCTCCAAGCAAGCGGTGGGGTGGAGGGGTTGGGGGAAGGGGGGTTGGGGGGTTTAAGCCTTCACCTCTGAGTGCCCACTCCAGAGCCCTTAATTAAATCTCTGAGACACCGAGTCAGGAATGTTTGCTTTCTTCTTTCCTCCGTTCCTGTCTTTACTTTTCTCATACGCTCGTTCCTCAGCAGGGGCCCTCGAGTCAAACTTTCTCTCTAATGGCCCTTAGCCCTCAGTTTTATGGACTTTTTTCTTTTTTTTCCTACATGCCAGTGCTGAACAATTACAAGTATACAAGTTAAGGTTAAAAAACAAGCAAGTGAGGACCCGAAATAAAAAATTAGATCTTTTTGTCACATGCAAGTGATTATTGTTAACCAGTAATTAGTATCTTTAAATGTTTACTTCCCTACTCCTGATTTTCACACTTGATGTTCCAGAATAAATTAAACATTTTACTATTAATTAGAGTTATTTAGAGATGGCACACAAAAAAAAAGAAAAAAATTATCTATGTTTGCATTTGAGGTGGTAAAATGTTACCGTTCCACTATAATCCTACAAGTGGTGGTCTAAATAATTCACGTTTATAATTGTAGCAAAATCCAAAAATGGGGATATTTATAAACTTGTGATACAAATAGAATCAGCACCTGGGTATCACGATAATATTGTACCAGCTGGTGCCCAGTGATTTCCTTCCTGAGTCTTGCGATTTGAAAAAAAAAATCTTCGCATCCTTAGACAGTCGATCTCATGGAAACCTGTTGTGTTAACAAGCATTCCCTTTCTGTCCAATCCTAGCTTAATGGGATTTATTTACTGCTCGAGTGCATACATTTTTTTTATGAATGGTATCTGAGTGGTTAATGTCTCGTGGTTGTAACAGTGATGGAAGACTTGTGTTCAAATCACAGGACTAAAGGGAAACCACCATCGTGCCCTGGAGCAAAGGCACTTAACCCTCGACTGCATGAAGACGTGTGAGTAAGAAGGAGGATTTGTTGTATTATCACTGCGGCTGAATTCATGCACGCCTTTCTGTTGCATGCATTATGTCAAGTGACAAGCGGTGCAGAACACGATCTGAAAAGATTCTCATAAATCTTATTTTGATGCTTACATCTAACGTTTGGAAAGTTTAAAAATAATCTTTGAAGAATAGAAGAATTGCAGCACGCTACAGTATGATTTTAACAGTCAGAAAGACAAAGAAAGCTTAAGACCCTCTGGCGCTGGACGTTTCCTGCTGAGGTCTCATCCCACAGCAGCATCTCTACACATGTAACATCTGGATACCAAATATTATCATTTAACTGCTGGAAGATTTCCCATCATTATTTTATTTTAAAAAATGTAAGACCCAAATAATGGATTTAAAGACCAGGATAGGGGGGCATAAACATTTTATGACCACCTGTTATTGCCTGCACTTGAGCTGACCCATGATCGAGGCATTTCATGCGAGACCATTACATAATTATTGTTTAGGATTACATTTCTATATCGGCTCTCGGCTTGCACCAACAAAGCCACCATAATCTACAATCTGTATCTACAGTTAGTCTTGTGTGTGATGTTGAATCCTGGATAATTCTGCAGCTTGCTATAATTACTAAGACTGGATAAGAATAATATATGTATATATTTTTTCTTATATATATTTGCTAGACAAACATGCAAGCAAGATCAAAGAGGTGCCACAGGTGTCAGTGACAGTGTGAAGACTCAAATGCATAGCAATACTATATAATGCACTAATGCAATATAATAATGCAAATCATTTTTTATACAGTATAAGATCTCTGCAGTCAATAAGACTCACCTTAGACCAGTAAGAATGTGCTTCAGCGCCCTGCAGGACGAAAGAAGGTCTAGTTAAACATCACTAGGTGTTCTTTCTTCTGCCATCTGATGAAGTTCAGAATGAACACTAAATAGTTTTAACTGTAGCAAGAAGTTCCTCGGTTTCTGCTGAAACTTCCACCGACTTTGGGAAACTCTGCTGATTTTTTGAATGGAGTCGAGCCCGACTAGCGCGTGAAGCGCGTTACAGTCTGGAGTAGAAGACAAGTGGGAGTGGTTATCTGCTGATGGGCGTGGTTTGACACAAGCGGGGCCGTTCTAGCGCGCCTCAGCCTTAGTTGAGTTGCCAGAGTTTGCATTTTAACCCTTTTTATTATTATTATTATTATTAATATTATTATTATTATTATTATTATTATTATATTGTTTCAGCAGAGCTTCTCAATTTTAAGTTGCAAGATTTAGCTTTATTATGATTATTATTATTATTATTATTATTATTATTATGATTATTATTATTAGTGTAGATACTAATTTAGGTGGCCAATTACATGTATACATAATATACATTTTATTTATACAGCATTTTTCTAGACCGCTCTAAAAATGATTAACATTAAAAAGGACATACTTATATACATATAATTCTAAATAATATAATACCAAACTATAATTATGTAATTGTGTCAACATTTACACATGTTGTCATTTGACATTGAAATGATGGTATTATCATCATCATCTTTAAATAATTTTTTTAGGTTTTAGGTTAGAAAAGACAATTACATAATCTTTCGCCTTTTCGACAAGCTTTCATATTCCCTCATTAAAAAATGCAATAATGCCGGCTGAGTTGCGAGCCACAAATGCACTGCTGTCTCCACTTCTTCATCAGAAGTGTATCTTCATCGTAGGGCTGCTTTCAGGGGACCAAACAGGTGAAAATCCAACGGAGTGAGCTCAGGACTATATGGAGGATGCTTAAAAACTCAAAATGTGGAAGAGGTCGGGCAGCCGGGTTCTTCTTGGTGACTAGAAGCTCTTGTGTGACCTCCCTTTGACTTCTGTATAAATTCATACACATATGAAAATGCGATAAAACATTGTCTGCATACGACGCACAAAGTCATCGATAAACGACGGCACCACATGCACATAAAAAATTTATCACTGCACATTGCTCTTCTTTCATGCAACTCACAAGTGGGGCATCCAATGCAGTTTCCAAATATTATTAAAGATGACAAGTATATATATATATATATATATATATATATATATATATATATATATATATATATTGTATAAATGTGTGTTATTAATAATGATAATAATAATAATAATAATAATACAATATCAATGATCAAATTTGATAAAGTCAAAAATCTATTTCATATAACTACATGTATTTAATGGATAATATTCTACAGAACACACACTGCTTTTGTTTGTGTATTTCATATTTGTACATCATATAAATCAAACAAACTGATTACAATTGAATATATACTGCTTCATTATTAACTCCTTAATAATACTTGATTAAAACACAGAGCTGGTGGTTTACAGTATATTAGATTAATTCTGTTGATTAGTCATCTTTATTGGGAAATATAGTAGTGGTAATAAGGAAGTTTAAACTGGCAATCTGGCAATCATATACTAGCTTTTTTTCATAGGCACATGTGGCTTAATGCTGTAGAGTTTAATTGACTTTTAAACGTTTCCATCTTCAAACTTATTATTGTTTTTTTTATTGGTGGAGGTTTTATTATTATTATTATTATTATTATTATTATTATTATTATTATTATTATTATGTGCATAGTAGTAGTAGTATGTGTAATGTTCTAAAACGTAATGCATAGGATAACAATAGAAGATGGGCCTGATGCAGTTGGTCACTAGGCCTTTATTTAAGTTTAAACCTTTTTTTTTTTTTTAAGGAAAAAAGTCCCACATATATATTTGTATATATAGCCTGTTTTTTTAATTTATATGAATTTCTCTTATTTAAATTTTTATGAATTGTTATTAATTTTCTAGTTCCTCCTCAGTATTTTCTATTTTTACTCTGTGTGTCTAGACTCAGCTTGTTCCGGTTTACTTCAGTCAGGCACGCGGTGCTCTATTTGAGTGCGTGCGCATACCGGAAAAATAACTTGAGCACCGGAAACACACTGAACACCACTGAGTCCTCATGCATGAGCTGTCAAGTCTGAAATAGGTAGTGAAATCATTGTGTGTCTTAAAGCACTGGAAGTCCTTTATCTGGGTCATTCTACAAAAATGCTGTCACTTAGTTTTCTAATGCCAAAATAATTGAAATTAACATAACAGACACATTACTTGTATATGTGCAGAAAATATGGCATGTACATTCAATCATTAAATACACTTTCTTATTAAAATTTTCCATATTTAATTGTAGCATTGTTTTCAAGGAAATCACAAAGATCATACATGACCATACAGGACCATATACTTTTCATCAAGATATTTTTTAATTAAAGGAATCTGATTCACAATAACATCGGTATCTTGTGAAATAAGTTGAATTCTAAAATCATGAAACAATAATTGGTTATAATTAATAATATCAAATAAATATCAACCACCCCAAGCTACAGTATGTCAAGTTTTATTTTGAAATACATTTGACAATTTAAAATTCTTCCTGTGTCAGAGGTCACTAGATTCAGATAGTCACTAGCACAGGGCAGACGCAAAAGATTTTTTTTCTTTATTTGTTAAGGAAAGTCATAATTTATTAAAAATTTTATGCAAAGCTGTTAAGTCCGTCAATGGTGTTACTCAGTTTATAATTATACCTGTCAAAAGTTGGACATAAAAACTGATTACATTTAATAATTATTTGTTTTTTACATAATTGAAAACTGGCTATTTTTAAAATAGTTGAAATGTTTCTCTAAACTGTCACTGGTGGTGCCAGGAACAAAGGTAACACCAGTTATTTAATGTTTTTTTTTTATTATGCATTAAGCTCTACTTTTTTAACATTTAAAAGTAAGTTAATAGTAAGAAATTTTAAGTGTGAAACAAGAAATACATTTCAGGGGATTTTTATGATCCAAATTCCACCTTTTCTGTAGAATGACTCATATATAAAGCAAAAAGAATAAATAAAAAAATCCACCAGACAGCACTGCTGAGGATTAACACGCTGTGAACAGAGAAAGAGAGAAAGATGAGCTTTAGACTCCTAAGCCAATTTTACACTTATGGTTTTTGCACATTGTAAAAGTCATGACAGGAAAGTGCCACTGCAACCAAAGACGGCTGATTAGACAGATGTTTGCGGTATTAAAACTAGTTTTAGCCTGCGATTTAAGCTGTCTTTTACTGTTGTGTATGACATTATACAAGATGATCCCGGATGTATTCTGAAACATACTTTTGGAGTTTGCGTTTGATTATACAGTACAATGACGATCCTCGAAAAAAAATCTCTCTTCATCATGAATGCAAACATTCTTCTGGGATTGTTGTTCTGTCCTAAGAACGACTGCCTGGATGCTTTCAGGATTTATATGGAATTGTCAGCACTTCCTCATCATGACTTTAGACAGAGTGCAGGCTTCTGTGGCAATGAAAGCTAGGATTAGCAGGACGCTCAGCTCTCTTTGATTTGTATTAGAGAGATATTACTCTGTGTGTGTGTGTGTGTGTGTGTGTGTGTGTGTGTGTGTGTGTGTGTGTGTGTGTGTAGGGGGAAGCATGTGAGTGAGCTGGGATTTTACTTTAGCTTCCCATCAGGTTCCTCGCTCGGAGTTTACACTGTGCAATATTTATTAGCCGAAACTGACAATCTCACCCAAACACTGCTCCCATGTGAAGCTGTATGGTATAAAATGGGATTAGGATGAGAATGTGTGTGTGGCTGTACATGGCACCACCACTGCCTCATTTTATATAAAAACCTAAAAAATTAAATAACTGACTAGAAATGAGACTCAAATGGACTTTAGCCTACTATTATTAATTATAGCTAGCAACTTAGCGTCAGTAGATAACAACTATCAATGCAAATCAATGTTTGGGTAACCTAGCATACTGTTAACTGTAGCAAGCAAATTAAGTTCAGCTAAACTAGCCTACTATTAACTATAGCTTGCAAAGGTAATGTGCTGTGATCTAGCCTATCAACTACTGTACCAGTGTGTTGTTACATAGCCAACTATTAACTACAGCTAGACACTCAATGTCAGTTAACCCAACCTACTATTAAATATAACTAGCATTTCTAACTAGCATGCTAATCTAGTCTGCTATAAGCTATAACTAGCAACTCAGTGTAATGATTCCTACCCTACTATTACAGATAGCCCACAAATTATTACGAAGTTACTCAGCCTACTATTGACTATACATTAGTAACTTAATGTAAATCGACGTATCTTACTGTTACCTATAGGTATCAAATGAATGTGATGTAACCTAGCCCTGTAGCTAACTGTCAACTTAAACAAACGTTCATATACTTTTTAAATGTAGCATTACTCTGTTGCTGGGAAAGAAATCTACATGTTTCATTGAAATGTCTTTGACTCGCTGATCCATTATAATGAGTGGTTTATTTCAGCAGTTTGATCCAATTAAAATAACAACGTAGAATTTCTTTACCTCCTGAATTAAACCAAAATGAATGATGAACATCAATTCAAATCCTGTTCAGAACAAATCCTGTTTGGTGGAAGTGTTAGATCGAGCTGACGTTAACTGTTAACGATATCAGGGTAACTGAAGTGATAGGTGTTTATAAAACAGGATCTATATAGTATGTACAGTATCAGTCAAACGTTTGGAAACGATTTTGAGTTTATTTTCTACATACTAAAACAATACTGGATTTTTTTTTTTTCCAAACTATGAAATAACACATATGGCATTTGTTAATTCCATCCATCCATCTAGGAACCTCTATAGTCCTAGGGACTGAAGGCCAATGATAACCACTGTATTTATTCCAATTTGTATATGTGTGCTCAACACTCACACGCACATTTAAACACTACAGGAAATTTGGAAACACCAGTTAGCCTAACCTGCATGTTTTTGGACTGTGGGAGGTAACTGGAGAACCCGAAGGAAACCCCCTAAGCACAGGGAGAAGCTGAGATAAATTCAGTAGTGACTGTTTGTGGACTGCATTTTTCAAGTCATGTAACAGATTTTCAAATGCCCCTTAAGTCTGGAGAATGACTCGTCCATGCAAGGACATCCCACTTTTTCTTCTTTAACCGCTGTGTGGTCAGTTTTGCTGTGTGCTTTGGGTCATTGCAATTATTAAATTTTACTGAAATCTGACCACTTGCATTTTTGCAAAGATCAGTCGTGAGAGTTCAGTAGGTTTTTTTTCTTGTAACCCACCAATACAAAAGAATTTGTGATGTTGTTTTCGTATGCATACAATGACCACGTTCCTGCAACTGCTTCAGAGTTGCTGTAGGCCTCTTGATGGCCTCTTGTTAGTTCCCTGCTGGCTCTTTCATCCAGTTTGGAGCAACATCCTTATCCAGGGAGGGTCTGTGTTTTACCAAATACCTTCCACTTCTTAATAATATACATTGCTGTGGTTCTAGGCAGTGATAAAACCTTTGATTACAATTTTTTTTGTATTCTTCTGAATTTGGCCAATTTTTGTTTCCTTTTCATTACCAGGGATTTAAATACTCCAGATTTTCATCCTGAGTCAATCAAAACTGACCACACCTGATCATGGTTGAAAGTCAAATGGCTTTGTGTGCCATTGGGAATATGATTAGCTTCACCTGATTGGGTTTACAGGTCATTTTTAGGAGAGAGTGATTATTTTTTATATCTGTGGTGCCGTTTTTATTTTTATTCATTTTTTTCCTGACATGTTGTTGTTATATCTTTTACTTGGATGTTAAAAAAAATGCAATACAATAAAGTAAATAC
The DNA here is from genome assembly GCA_011419295.1 of Clarias macrocephalus. Lineage (NCBI taxonomy): Eukaryota > Metazoa > Chordata > Actinopteri > Siluriformes > Clariidae > Clarias > Clarias macrocephalus. The sequence goes on from JAAGKR010003280.1 coordinate 44,304, forward strand.
AGCTGGATAAAACAAAAACTGTGTCTGTCTTTATTTCAGGCAGCAAAGCAAAAAAAAAATATATATATATATATATATATATATTTTTTTTTTTTCTAAATCTGTTTATTTATATAGTTATAGTGCTCTTAATGAACAAGATTTGCACATAACATACATTTACATACATTCAAATTTGAGAAAGAGGTCACATGTGATGGTTAATGACCACATTACATGACAGTACCCAACCCCCTCCCCTCGCTCTGTCTCCAATGTTTGTGTTTTTGGTCATGTTTAATGGTCCTGACCTCTAGCAGACCTCCGTGCATAGCGGAACTGGCTTTACCCCACCGTAATCCTTTGCTTCTTCCATTTCTCTCCTCCCTTGTTCACTCTCCTACTTTCTCTATCTCTCTCTGCAACACAACACTGCCAGCTTGGAACAGGATGTCGAGTTTTGGTCAAGTACGATACACGCTGAAATTGCTGAGTGGAATTCAGCCTGCAGCCATGTGTGTGTGTGTGTGTGTGTGTGTGTGTGTGTGTGTGTGTGTGTGGGTGGGTGGGTGTGTGGAGATCTCCCGAGGGAGCACAAGTTTGGACCCAGACCATGCACTTGCTGTTAAAAACCAAGCATATCAACTCACAAATCTCCCACTGCCTTACACACCAACAACACATTTCTTTGTTTTGTTTGAAGGATTTTCTTTTATTTCTGCCAGCTTCCATGCTCTTGTTTCATTTTCAAGTAGGCAATAAAGGTTACAGTGTTTGTTACTTTTATATCGCACCATTTAGCCAAGAAGTACACACTTTTCACAAAACATCAATTTCACAAAGTCATCAATTATCACAGAAAACTCTCTTTTAGTAACTAAAAGCTTTGTGGAATTTAAACCTATGAACAAAACACATCTTAGAAACTAATAAAATATGGTTACGAAACCAATTTTGGAATATATATTTACTATTTATGAAGGTCGAGTAAGTATATCTGTTTTTTTGTTGACTGCCCTATTATGAACTGTAAGCACTCGAGAAATTACATCTGCAGTGACGTTCAAACGAATCTTTCCCATCAGTCATCATAGTCCAATGATGGGAGAGTAGTGGATGTGGGATTTTTTTGATGGAAAAATTAAAGAGTCAGAAGTGGGCCTTCATTGGCACACACTTAATTGGTGAGTATTACAGGTTAATTTCACGTTGTACAATTCTTGTACAGTATGAAAGGTATTCCAGTGTTTGGTTTAGTAGACGATTTACCATCTAAGTGCAGCATGTCAGGTAGAGGTTTAACTAAATTTCAATTTAAATAAAGCATATTCTAGTTCAGACCTAATCAGTGATTGATTGATTGATTGATTGATTGATTGATTGATTGATTGATTGATTTAAGTAGGTCTTTCTTTGATTTGGAGTACATTTCATGTTCATTGATGTTAGGTATATTTATTCAAAATATTTTCTTCAAAAATATAATTTTGCATATTAAAGAATATCATGTTGTAATATCACACAAACATTACATGCATTCTAGCCTTCTAAATAGTGTTCGGGACTCAGGATGAGTCAGACAGTTCCAGAGGGCAGAGACTCAGTGTTTATGTCTAGGATAAACACCTACTTATTTAGCCAAGCGTTTTTGTGAATAGATTTGCCTTAGATAAAGGAGCAGATCTGGGGGACTCATGGATGTAGAGTATTCTGGTGAACTGGTATGTTTAGATGCTGTCTTCCCCACTCTCATTGATCACTCAGGTTTGTTGATGTTGAAGTTATTCGTTGCTTTACATCTCAGTTCCCCCCCATGTCTGTGTTTCCCTCTGGCTCTCCCTTTTAGTTATGCTGCATGTATAGCTGTTACTTTCACGTTTCATATCGAGTATTATTCGTCCAATCAAACATTTGGACGATTGATGACAGTTGTTGTTAATCAGATAGCGTTAAAGACGTGCGTCCGACTTTCAATTTGGAACTATTTTTCAATCATGGCCTCAGAACGGATTAAATTGCGGATTAAACGTACCACTGTAATTCCTGGATGTTTAATGGCACTTTTTTTTTCCCCATTCCCTTGACTCTCATTACAAATTAAATGTTGTGATGTAAACAAAAAAAAAATCTCTATTTCAATGTCTATTTTCTCTTTGTCAATATGCTTGACTATTAAACCTGAGATTTTTTTTATTTTATTATTTTTTTAATGAAAGATTCTCCTCCATGTTGTCTCCATGTCACAGACTGGACATCATGTACTATATTTTAAGGGGACGGTACATGAACACAGTGAGAAAAGTAGTAAAAGATTTTTTTAAGTATTCACAAAATTATTTATGATTACATTGATTAAAGGTTCCGAATGTCACACTTTGTCCATTGGTTGCTATAGTGATCATTTAATTTAAATGCTGGTGGTTCTTTCCTCATATGCATTTGTGTGTTCACCTGTCAGGAAACTTAAGGCTGGGATTGACCATGAGATGTTGGGTGAGTAAACACAGCAGGCTGCCAATACTTTATTGCTTTTTTGTGCATATGTAAAGGACAAAGTCCTAGTTTTTTCTTTCTTTTTTTTTTTTTTCCAGAATGCGATACTCGCCAAAATTTCAAAGCAAAAATACAATTTAAAAGAAATGATTGATTCAATTTTCATTTCATGTATACTGTATGTATAAAACCTTTGTTTTCTAACATCCACCAGCGTCCTAATCTTTATAAATCCAGGGTTAAAATACCTTCACAGGCCACTGATCACAAATATTCAAACATAATCCAGCGTTTTGTATGTCTTATATTAAACGTAGTTGATTTTTATTGATTGTGGTTGAGGAACTACAACATTTTTACTCGCTATATTTCTGCGAAGCAAAATGACCCTCATCAGTGAATATGTCATGCATTTTTTTTTTTAATCGATTTATGGTTATAGTGAAAATTGCAGCCCATCCATGAAGCTGTTTCGAACTTAATAAGACAAAAAGAGGCAGTGTGTCACTCCTATTGCCTTCCTCACTAAACATTTCCAGTGACTGAAAATGTACTGAATGTTCCAAAAAACTGACAGTAGAGAATCCTTTAATAAATGTTAAATAAATGTATCCTTATGGTACTATGGTAAAAATAATAATAGTAATTTATACTGTATATAATTTAATAAATAATGTATCATTATTTTCCTTTGATTAGTCATTGCATTGAACAATTTGTTACTACAGAAAGAATAAGATATAAGAATACGAAATGTGCTGTTTTACTTTTTGTCACTGTTGTATTTTAACTGCAAAAGCTGAAAAATAAAAAAACAAGGCCACACAAATTACATCACCGTATCAGCATCTTCTTACCAGTCAGACTCAAGAATTCATCTGTAATCTGTTGGATAGCTTATTGCAGTGCATTGTGGGATTTCTCGATTGGGTCTAGACGTCGTTCTTCCCACTCCGTCGTCCCTCCTTGATGTCTTGCCTCTACCTGGTATTAATAGCGCTCGATTGATATTTAATGACATAACCACCTGGCCTGCACTAGAGACGGAACGAACACATTCACACGCTCACACACACATATGCTTTTTTGCTCCCACTCATAAATACTCTCGTTCACACAGTTCACCCCCCCCCCCCCCCACACACACACTCCTTCGCTCAAGCACACAATAAACACACAGTTTCCCACGCAGCTAAACTGAGCCACATCCATATCGAGCATCCTGCTGACAGTTCCTCACCGCTCGTCTACCTTTTTGCCTTTACTGTCTCTCAATTTTTTCTGCCTCTCTAAATTTAGCATATCATATGCGCTCAATTTCCCTTTTCAAATTGACATCTTTGCAGGAATCTCTTAAATTTAGTCAAATGAACTGACTTTTTAAAAGATCATAAGATTACAATAATCAAATATTAATATACGAGTTTTCCAGCAGGGGCCTGGAGCCTATATCTCAGGGAACTTAGAGCACATGGGAGGGTACTTCCTGCATGGAGTGCCAACCAGCTGCCAACATTTGGAGCTCTGGCCATCACCATCTTGGCAGGAGCTGACCGCGGTTAAACCCGTTACTCCATAAATGGGCAAATCAGTGCAACAAACCGGGCCTGGCTGTTGTTTGGGACATGCTTACTTACTTCAGCTACCACAAGCTAGCTAGCGTAGCTTTAACTTAGCTCAAATACTAATGTTATTTATGTGCTAAAGTTACTTTGCATTTGATTGAACTCTCATCCTATGAACATCGTCCTGTGCAACTGTCACTCAAATTGTCCATGCCTTAATTATACATTATTATATGGCTTAATGTACTTTTAATTGATAACATAAAATTACACATAGAAAATTCACACACACACACACACACACACACACATACACACACACACACACACACACACACACACACACACACACACCCTGCCATACAGTTGTCATTTTGTACCAGGCTGCAAATATGTTTATTTCAGTCAGAGGTCCATGTTAATTGACTCACTTTTAGAGCCCTAGTGGTCATTCACGGAACTGCACATTTTGGTACTTCTGTATTGGAAAAAAGAACACACATCCAGCCTACATCGCATGTCTGTGGAATGTAGAAGGAAACTTGATTTCCTAAAGAGGAACCCACGAGGGAAACACACACAATGGGCAATTTGGGAACGCCACTTAGCCTAATCTGCATGGCTTTGGATCGTGGAAGGAAACGAGAGTACCCGGAGGAAACCCGCCAAACACAGGGAGAACATACAAATTCGGACCTTGGAGGTGGTGCAAGGCGACAGTGCTAACCACTAAGCCATTGTACCGACCAAACCGATAACTTCATTTGTTTGTTTGTTTTTAACCATTGGATTACTGGGTTGGAGAAACTTCAAGTAATGGACATTACACAACAAGTAGCAATTAACTTGTACTATATAATAATGTATAACTTGTATAACAGTCATTAAATATACTGTATGTAAATAATTTATAAATAACAAATTTTCATATATTTTACTTGCTTTGCTTTGCTTTGCTGTAATACAGCACACTGTGTACTTTGCTATACTGTATCCTTTTGTAATTCAGATCCCTTTAATTAGCTGCTGTGGAAACCTTTATTCAGAAGTTCAGTGTGTGTGTGTGTGCGTGTGTGTGCGTGTGTGTGTGCGTGTGTGTGTGCTAACAGGACTGTAGCGAGGTATCAGGGAACAGCTGTGTTTGTTTACGCTGCTTGAGAGCGTGTGAGAATCACGGTCCTACTGCACACTGTGCGTGTGAGTGCGTGTGTGTGCGTGTGTGTGTGTGTGTGTGTGTGTGTGTACACTGTCTGCGAGTGGTGAGAATACATACGGTACTGATGCAGATTGCAGAGTTGTGTGTGGTTGTGTGTAACCTTGAGCTTCAAGCGTTCCCACACTACACAGACACAGCGCTCACTTCGGGGAGCTCGAGACCTGTTTACAAGATCACTTGTCTTTTAATCTAAACTCCAATTAAAAGACGCTGATAAAGAGTGCACAGTGTTCTGGGTGCATGTGCAAACAAAACAAAACAATATGCACGTCTCAGCTTGCTTGCCAACATACAAGCCAAATACAGTTACGGATTAGGTTTTGCTGTTTAATGGATGCAACATTTCACGTTTTGGGGCTATGGGAATGAGAAGGAGCTCCTCAGAATGCATCTGAACTACAAAACATTCCAGGATCTAATCAGTATAATGTTTTTTTTTTTTTTTTTTTTTTTGTGATTTGTGACTGCAGTCGCTTGATAGTTCAGGACTGGAATTTCCAACAAGTCTAAATGACCCTGCAACAGTATGAGTGCTGATCAATTCCTCCTGTCCGTCATCACCCGAACGAGTTCCTGTTGAGTTCTTCCTACTGCCATCTCGGGGAGGTTTTTCTCGCCACTGTCGCCCTCGAGGGACTATCTGATCGTTTTGATTCATCCACATTCACATATCATACAAACTTCCCTAATTTCTTTCGGTTGTGTTAAAGCGCTATACAAATACAATTGAATTGAATTGAATAGATAGTTAGATAATTATAACTAAATGTGCACATGAAATTTAGTATATTAATATTTCACTGTATTTACCTCATAAGACTCATAACTCATTATTTATTTAAGCGAGAAGACAGTAAACTGGTCTTCAGAATTTGTTATTGGCGGAGTGTATTGTTCCACTCAACACTTCTGTTCCTGCTAAATAATTATATTATTATTGCTAAATATTATTACGGTTGCTTCATTAGGGAGAACAATAAATATCCTAACCAGAAGAACCTAACCTCTGATGTACAGTAGTTATGCTGTATCCATGTCCTGTGAGATAATTCCCCGGAGGAAAGCCTTCTCTGGGTTTGTGGGTCTGGCCCTTTAGACTAGATTTACAATGCAGGAGACACTTCTGAGTGCAGGAGCTACTTATGCATGGACCATAAATCTTTAATCTGCCCAAAAAACAGTGAACTGTCCGATTGATAGTATTTTGGCATCAGAGTGCACCACGGCGCTGTGGATGCGCTCCCTTGGGATAATAATGCACAAGTGTTTAACTACCACAATGGACCACTTCCATTTAAAGTGTGTCTCATGGGCTGCTTGTCCACAGTGGACATTTCAGAACAAAGAAGCAAGCAACTAAAGTGCTCAGGGTGACGAATCTCACTGGCACAGTTGATGCGCTTGCGGAGGAAGTTGCATGGATTTTTTGGACATCCTGCAAAAGCAGTAGTGAGAACTAAATTGTTGCCAGACATGCTGGGGCCACGAATAGGACCTTGTCCTAGCAGGCCGTTCTTGAAAACCGCAGGCAGCAGGCGTAATGACGCAGTGCAACCTCTTCTTGTGCCCGTCAGTGATCGGCAGGCCTGCGTTCATCCACCCAGCAAGTTATCGTGTGTCGTTAAGAAGAATAAACTCTGAACCAAACGTCTAAAGCCCTTCTCCCAAAATTGTGCAAGAGCTCTCAAGTAAATAGTAATAAAGTCTGCTGTTCATAAGACCGTCTATATTAGTGGTTGTGGATGCACATGTGATTTTTCGCTTTATGCGTGTATGCAATAGAGGATTTGAACAGGATTTAACTGACAGGCAAGAAAAGTCAGGAGCTTTGCATCTATTTGTGTATGAGAGTGTGTGAGAGAGGAAGGGTGAGGTTAGGAGGATGTCCACAAATCCACTTCATTTATTTAAGACAATCCAATAGCTACGATGTGATTGCATATCTACAAGGGGCGTTCAAGTCAAACTGGGACTTAAAAGCCAATCACATTTACAGATAACTTTAGGCGCAGTTCGGTGATGAGACTCTTAGCTGCGGTAAAACCTTTGAACGGTGCAAACATTGTAAACAAGGTCATATTTTCCATGAATGACGATCCTGGCCGAGGTGGCTCGGAGTCCACTGCACTCGTTCCCGTAAACATTCAGTGGGTGAAGCACCTGATTTACAGAAGAGCCAGAGTCATTCACAAACAGCACTTGCATATCACAGGGACTTGGCTCCACATCCTCCATACAGTCCTGACCTCACTCCTGGGAGGTCATTGTCTAGATGTAAAGCAGGCAGTCTGATCACGGCTCCAGCGTACTGAGGAAACTTTCTACCTTGAGCACTGGTGAAACACTGGGATGAGTGCATCCGTGTAGCGGAGGATTATATAGAGAAATAACGGGAGTTTGTACCGTCATAACCGTGTTCTGTTATTCTGCACAGTCAAAAGTCCATCAAAAGGTTTGAACATCTGAACGCCCCTCGTTCGATGCATTGACTTAAGCACTTATCCCGCTTGTACTGCAGAACAGTTTATAGTGTTCCAGACTGGAGCCGTAGTTACATTTAAATGTATTTATTTAGTATTTTTTGGTTTTGTATGTAACTCCATCATCACACTGAGAACCCCCATGCCCTCGGTGACACATGATGGTGGTAGCATCATACCGAAACACCCCTGGCCTCAGGGTTGCCTCACTGACTAATCCCCTTGTCTCGGAGTTTTTCGGTGGATTGCTTCCTCTGTTTAGGAGTTTCAAACCATCTGACCCATAAGCCTCACATTGCACGTGTGTTTTATTTTCTTTTTAAGTATGGTGTTGAAACAGCAACTGTTCACAGCTGTAGCGTATTTAACGCTTACAGTCGCTTCATTCATCAGAACTTTAACGGCCTACAGATGTGCCTATTATTCCACTGCTTAGCCTGATGTACTGTAATCTTAGCTGTTTGAAATATTAATGTTTTCATGACTCACTTAATGGGATAACATTAAATATTGTGTTCGAAGCACTGGAATTTGCATTGTACATCATTTCCATGGTTTTTTCGTTTTCTTTAAGCCACAAGGTCGTCGTCAACTTTGTATATATTTGATTACAGACTTAGTTAGAATCGTTATAGAATAGTTATTTGATGGTATTTGCAGGTATGGATGGATTATTTTGTTGCTTTTTGGCATGATGGTAAGCTTGTATGACCAAGTTGTGCTGCTTATAGACTAAAGACACAAATAAAATCACTCAATCACCATTCATTCGGGATAATGGCCAAAGGAAAACATTTTGATCTGACTATTACGTGGACAGTTGACAGTTTAATCTGCTGTGTCTCACTGCTGTATTTCAACTGTGGAAGCTGAGTAAGCTACTGCTAAATGAGAACCGGGCCGCACAAATGTCATCACATTTCAACGTTTCAACATCTTTTTAAATGAACGTTTTCCCTCAAAGCTCTGCTTAAGTCCTATCAACATTCCGTATTTTTTTGTGTTTGTGTCATTAATTTGTACGGGTTTTTATCAGAAGCATAATGTGCCTTCATCCTGCTCATCACAGTCATACCTGAAATCTTCGGCAGGACAAGAGACACAAACATAAGTGTCACACTGACCTCTAGTGGATAGACTTGAGTTACGCTAACGGCCTAAAAAGACAAAATTATTCACTCTTTCCTGTTCAGTGACTCATCCGCACCGGTCATTCAGACCAATCTGTTATACAGTACCGTGCAAAAGTCGCGAGACCTCGTTTCTTCATATTTTGCTTCCAAAGAGTGAGATGCTCCGCCCTGTCCCTGTACCTGAGCAGGTTCAAAGGAGTGTTTGTTTTTTATTATTATTTGTTTAAGCCATACAGTGACCTTCAAACATAAAAATCTTCTAACTTGAGGCCTGAACAAATGAGCAACAGGTGCAGATGATGACAGATGATCGGGCCGGTGATTAGTTCACTGCTGATGCTGAATTCAGAAGGGTTGGAACAGACGAGAGGGGAGATGAGGTCGCTGCTGGGGCCGTTACGTAAGCAACCCATTTTTAAGTTGTATCTTTAGGCACTTTACAGCCAGTCGCAGTAAAACATTTGTTCCCATTTTGTCATTTAATTTCATTTATTATATAGAAACAAGGGGGGGGGGGGCAGGGCTCAAGGGCTTTGCGCAGTCCTGTAGTTTTACGCGACTAATTTAGCACGTCATTTTATATAAAATATCATATATAAATTGTGAGTAAAAATATTTGGTTTCTTCGTTCCATGGTTCCAAGTATAGATGGAATGTGAGAAAGGGTGTCCGGCTGTGGGGTGACGGGAACAGACTTTAACAAAACAGGCCATGCGGTTACTTAATAAAATAAAGACTCCTATAGACTCCTTGATTTATATACTTTATTTTATTAACATTTGTCAAACATCTTGTTTCACATTCAAAGCATTTTTTCATTCTAATATCTTACAAACATTATAATATAAATATTCATCTATTTTATTTTATTTTTATTTTATTATGGATTGTTACTTGATTTTCTTTCCAAATGATCATTTCTTATTTCCACCTAGTTATTAATTCAGCTCCTATCACATGACGGCTACCAACCGAGGTAAGCCGAAAGTGGCAGGTACTGTACATATCTCTGCAGCTTACAGATGCCTGCAGATGTTCACATTGCCAGATAAGAGAGTACCGGACCAGCGACCCTCCCAACTGGAAACCAATTTTGCCCTCTTGCCTTACTTCCATTATAAACATTACAATCATTACACATCACATAGATCATTCCAAAAAGATTATCTCCAGAGGTCAAGGGTACATGTACTGGAAGCAGCAGCTGTCAACCAACCCTAGGAGCCAGCGAACCTCTTCATGAAGATCATACAGTATGTTTGTACTCCTATATCTTCATTGTGTGTAGAAGACGTCACATTATTGAATGCCTGCTTTAGGCTCATCATAAAATGTTGGTGTATAATTGTATTTGCTCGTGCCTTATGTAGAGTAGGTTGCCGTATCTAATCTAACCGGTACCTGTTAGTCAGTAAGCATACCGTATGCTGGGTTAGTTGGTAAGCACTGACCAGTATAACCGTTTACCTTTAAAGTTCTCCCCAAATGCGTTAACATTTCAGTCCATATAAAAGATACGAAAATTGCAGCACTCCATCAGTTATCCAGAAGATACATGTATTCTTTAAATGTCTTGTCTTTTTATTTATTTATTTTATTTTGTCATTGTTTGTTGTTGTTGTTGTTGTTGTTGTTGTTTTGACCCACCCTGTCCAACTGCGATGCTCAGAGTGGAGAGATATGCCATTTCCGAGCATGAGGTGGACCAGTGAAATGAAGTACGCTTAAGAAACTTGAGAAAAAAAGAGAAGAAGAAAAACTTAAGAAAGCCGTACTCTCAGAACGAATCGCTGGCATCGAAATCTCTCTGTGTTCTTCCTTTTGTTTCCAACGTGTAATTTTAAACCAGTTACGCTCGTTACTTCCCTAATCATAGGATGAACAGGCTGGGCCTGGTTTGTGAATGTCTGTCCATAAGTTGACCATCTGTGCAGGAGTGTATATGATCACAGCAATGAGTTCGGAGTAGTAGCACCGGTCATACAGTTCAGGTGGGATGAAGATAAACCGCGAAGGGTTTGGAGGATTCACCGGAACAACGCCGAGGTGTTCCAAGCATAAGCCGATATACAGATCATCTTTTATGATAGGCTTGACTTCCTCCGAGGCCTTCAGAATCTTCGCCGGCATGTCCATCGACATTATCATGCACTTTCCTAAAGCGAATGGTGGAAACACGGATTTGTGGTACACCTCAGGTGGGATGTAAAACCTGCTTGATGGGTTTTTTAATGTACTGTTGTTGTGGAACACCTGGCCAGTGAGGTAGTTTCTCAGAGGGATGTTGGGGCGGAGGAGCATACTTATCAGACCTCTGACGTTAAACAGGATGTCAGGGTCCACTTTTGCGGCATAATACGCCTGTTGACAGTGATCTCGCAGCCATTCCAGCATCACCATGGTTTTAACAGTCGCATTATTTATGGAGTCTATGAAGTCGATCTGAATGAGGTCCTTGTGCCGAACGTTCTCCTGGTGTAGACGGGCCTGTTGTATTGCAGCGTTACTCCCAGTCGGTAAGCCCAGCAGAAACAGAACCACAACGTGTTTTTCTTGCACCAGCTTCTCATACCCCCATGTGTTCCTGATGGCGTTCCTTTCCATCACATCATTAGGGGCCACTGGAATGATCATCACCAAAAAAGGGTTGTGATGGCACTTGTCCGGCTGATCCAGTATGACGCGGTATTTATGGGGATAAGCCACTTTGTACGATTCTGGCTCTGCCTGCTTTCCTTTCTTGAACTCGGGTGCGTTGCATTGCTGAGTCCCGAAGAACAAGTAAAGTAACAAACTGATGAGAGCCATCAAAACAGTCACCGCACCTGGGGCATTGGAGATGGGCTTGACTTTGCAGAACCATTTGGGGTTACTGCAAGTGAAGTAGAGATGTGATATGTCATGAGGCCATGATAACGTCACATAATCAACAAGCTAGCTAGATAATGAATGCTCTAGAAGAATGCCGTGGAACTGATTTAGCACAAAACATGTCGAGAAACGCTACTTAAGCAGACATATCATTATAGTTTTTAAAGCTATGACCTCTTCAGTCTTGTTGTTTTTAAAGACAAACTGAATAGCTTAGTAATGTCATAGACCAATGCTAAACACAACAAATCTCTGACTGTCTAGTAGACACACTGGCTTACCTCATGATCTCTTTCTCTTTTTTTTTTCTTTTTTTTTTCAGAAGGTTAATGATGTTCACTGGAGAAAATCCTCAGTCACATCCGCTGAGCTTATCAGACTTTGATCCTTGCCAGTCCGGGATGACGATGATTTCCCTCAACCTAGCCGCACTGCTTATTCACAGGTTTCTCTGCCTATATTGACGAGGGCTAGAGAGATTTGTAAAGATTTATGTTAATAGACAAACTCTCCCTAACTGTCAGCATGTCACTGACACGCCTGCATTTCAGTGATGTTTTAAATGCCTCAGCTCTTTAGCACCCAGAGGGAGGTATCAGACGATTTGAGAATTACGTTGATGAGGAACGTCAACAATAATGTAATGCAGCAATATGAGTATGTATGAGGAATTGGAACCGCTCCAGAGAACCAGTTCTGGCACTTGATATTACTTTGAGAAAAAAATAAGAGATAATGTGAGATAATTTGAGTTAACCTGGGTGAGGTATATGAACAATATGGTTACAGTGAGGCGTAAAAATTCAGTCGGACCGGTTTTCTGCTGACAGAATTCTGGGCTGCGTTAGTTAACTTTGCAAATGGCCATCGATCAAGGTGTGGTATTCATGAACGTGCTATAATTGCTATGATTTGGGGATGGGTGTGGCCACGGCAAGCGCACTGGATGTGGGTGAGGCAATAATCACCCCCATCAGAAAGGTTTGTTAGGTTGAATTCTACCGCGACTTAACATTTGAACACGGATTTTTTTATCATGGTATTTGCACAGGAGATCTATCCAAAATGAATTCAAAGGAAGGTACGGGTTAGAGGCACGGTACAGGTCAACTTCTTACAGTTCTGACAGAAAATGTTCTGGGGTTTTTTTTCTCATCATTCTACACACAATACTCCAGAATATTAAAGTAAAAACAGGAGTATAAATTTACTTTTTAAAAATAATAGGAATAAAGTAAACCTTGATCCCATCGCTTAGTACTAGGATAAAGCACCTTTGGCAGCTTCAGGTCTGCTTGTGAATGATGCTACAGGCTCGGCACACCGTTCTATTGGATGGTCCGTTCTCCTTGGCACTACCAGGTTGGCGGGGCACTGCCATTTTCATGTCTCTCCAGAAATACGTTATTGGCTTCAGGTCCAGGCTCTGGTTGGGCCACTTCAGGACTTTTACAGAGTTGTTCTGGAGCCACTCCCGTGTTTTCTTGAAGGTTTTCACTTAGGACAGCTCTTCTTGTAGCCTGAGAGTCTTTCAGGTTAACTTTCAGCAGACTGTCATGTACCTTTTTACTGAGGAATAACTTCTGTTTGATTCTGGCAGGCCTGGTTCTTCCCTGATTACTCAATCTGGTTGGGCGTCCAGATCTGGAAAGACCGTTGGTTGTTCCAAATCTCTTTGATTTGAGAATGATGCAGACTACCGTGCTCTTGGGCTCATTCAGTTTCAGGAAGTGTTGCCTTCCCCTGATCTGTTTCTTGACACAGTCCTGTCTCATAGGATTCAGATAATTCTGTAATATGTCTCCCTCTTGGCTTTGTTTTAATTTTATTATGACATACACCCTCTACTGTGAGACCTGTTTATAAACAGGTGTGTGCCTTTCCTAATTACAGTATGTACAATGAATTCAGCTAGGCACAGTTAGACTGCAGCCAGTTTGCAAAAGTATCTCATGGACGATTGGTTGGAGTCCACATATAAGAAAGGATGTGCCGTGCTGCCTATGTAGAAGTTGAGCAAGGATTTGTCAAATTATTGCTCCCAAGGAAAAAACATCTGGCACAATATGGAACTCCAAAGTGTTAAAAAATAAATAAATAAATAAATAAATAAATAGGAATAAATAAGACACAGATATGTAATATGAGAACGATGTTGTGAAATAATGGAACACATTTTGAAAAAAAAAAAGCTTATTATTGTGAAAAATATTGCTCTCTGCTATATAAATGTACTTATTATTATGAAATAATATTTCATGGTCATTATTTTTTCCCAATAACAGAGATTATTGCAGACGCTTTTTATTTAATTCCAGCTGTTTTTATTCCAAAATGTCATTTTGTCAAAGTCAGTATTTATTTAAAAATCCCGTTTTTCCCGATGGCCTATTTATTTCCTAATGCGACTTTTCAGCAGAATGAGTCGTTCTGTCAATCAGTGCCAGTGGGTTGGACCTGCGCGCCTATTGGCTGATCCTTTAACATCGATTAGTTTCCCTGTTGACCTGCTCCGCGGACAGCCGCTAATGCGTGCCGGTCCGGTCAGTACGTAAATTTATTGTAAAAATGAGGGAAACCATAATATTGCATTTCTCTTTTACGCAGATAGATGAGTGCGTTGATCGTACGGTCGCCGCCGACAAAGAGCGCGTGTCTTGTAACGGCCACTACTGTGTTGTATTACGTATGTACAGTATGTTGCCCTTTAAGAGTTGCTGCGGAGGTGCGCGCGTGTGGAGGTGTGCGCGCGTGTGGAGGTGTGCGCGCGCTGCGGAGGAGAGAACGGAGTAGGAGCTGAGGTGTGATGCTCCTCCCCGAAACGCTCTATTGTTTTACCCTTTTCTGTACTTTTACTTTATGTTTTGTATTATCACCTGTTCTGAAACACGCCCCCTTTAACTGTTAATTTACAGAGGGAGAGATATGGATCCTTTCTCGATACAGCAAAGAATTAATAATTGCCATGGATGAAAAAAAAAAAAAGAAAGAAAAGGTGGAGCTGAAAATTTACGCGACAAGAAGAAAAAGCTTTAAAAGCAGATGCTGTGAAATTCTTCATATTAGCAGATTTTGCCTTTTGCAGTTCCGCAGGCTCTGACAGCTCTCACATTACGGTCAGGGACAGCGAGTCTGGATCCAGCAGCCTCAGGGTCGGTGATGATGTTGACCAGCGTCTCTCCCCTTCTATACCCGAGCCAAGTGAAAAGGATGAGGATCAACTAGAATAAAATCAGAGGCAGCATTAGCTCGGGCTAGTAAACTACTTACTCATTTTAATTATTATTGTAGTCAATATTAATTCAAAATAAGGCTGACTAATATTGACTACAATATTTACTAGCATGAGCTGATGTTGCTACTGATTTTATTCCAGATGACCTGTTGAGTTTGATTCCCATTCTTTTCCCTCGGCTCTGGTAGATCAGGGGAGACGTGTGGGTCATCATCAGCAGGCACTGGTTCATCATCACTGACCCTGCTGCACTTGCAGCTTACACTGATAAGTGGTTTATCTTACACTGACTGCATCAAGATGATACCAGCTAAAACTGACTAGCTAAAATATTGTCTTTATAGTTTTATATGTTGTTTATCTTAACGTTCTTTTCTTTGTTTTATAAATATGACCAAATATATGTTCAGTGATACTTCAAATAATATGCCTAAAAAGCATTTATTTCTGTATTGCATTATATTTTTATTCTAGTAAGTTGTGTTAAAAATAAATCTCCACATTAATGATCCAGTGTATTATGATGTGGGATGTGCTGAGCTGCTGTGGGCCAGGAAGTCCAGGGCCACTTTTTGGTCCCAGTCCGCCCCTGATGCTACGTCAAAAGTCACAGAAGATGGCGGACTGGTGTGAACTTCAGTCAGTTCTGCTCATTTTAGCAGATCAGATAGAGAGGGATGATTTACCACACTGTAAACCTGATTAAGTTGGCAATACTCAAAATATTTGAGGTAATCAGTTAAATCAAATTTTTTAAGTAATGATGTTTCCAATTTTAAGTCAACAGAACTATCAATTTTTGAGTTTGTTGAACTTGTGCAAATCAAATAAATGTTTGCAGACAATCCAGCCCGGGAATTGAACCCAGGTCTTCCCCATGGCAGGCGAAACACCTACTACTGAACCACCAGTGCTCTATAGAGTTCACATTGGTGGATGTTTAAGGTGACAGTTACTGTTACTAAAGTACTTACGATTACATAAAATATAAAATTTGTTCAGCTAACTTGAAAAGTGTCATTTCTACAAACTCATAAATATTCAAAAAGGTCCATTAATTTGACCTAATTGCAATAATTTAAGTTAACAGTACTGAATGTGTTTAATTACTTTGAGCATTAGGGTTTACAGTGCTGTAGACTCTGTTCTGCCACCTACTGCATAGGACACGTATTGCACCATTAGACCTAAATCGATACTTCATGCGCTGATACACACAGCTGGCTCCGCCCTATCGCTCTTGATTGACAGAACGACTTATTCTGCTGAAAAGTCGCCTTATGAAATAAATAGGCCATCGTGAAAAACAGGATTTTGAAATAAATACTGACTTTGAAAAAATGACATTTTTAAATAAAAACACCTGGAATTAAATAAAATGCCTCTGCAATAATCTCTGTTATTGGGAAAAAATAATGACCATGAAATATTATTTCATAATAACAAGTAAGCTTTTTTTCTAAATGTGTTTCATTATTTCACAATATCATTCTCATATTCCATATCTGTGTCTTATTTATTCATAGAGTTATTTATTTCATTATGTCCTATTTATTTATTTAATTCTGAACACTTTGGAGTTCCATAGCACAAAGCATGAAGTATTTATATATATTATATATTATATATATATAAATTGTCACACATTGTAGAAAATATTGTACGTAGTTATCAGTGACAGTTTTTTTTTACCATTACCATTTTTTTTACCATTATCCATATTTGTATTATTTATACAGTATATACAGTACATACACAGTGCTGTGAAAAAGTATTTGCCCCCTCCCCCTACCCCTTAATTTAACATATTTGTATAAAATAAATGTTCATATTACACAAACATAACCAAATGCAGTGGTTAAAGGATTATTTCATTTATTTAGATAAAACAAGAGTTTGAGTTTCTGGTTAGTTAAAGTATTAATTTGCTAAAGAGTGTCCTCTGCCTCACTTCCTGTATTTAGCAGTCGTCTCGACAAATGATCAGAGCAAACTCAGAGCAGGCTTGTAATGAGGTACGAATACTTTGTTACTGTACTTTACCTGAGTATTTTCCCTATGTGATACTTTTTACTTCTACTTACTGCATTTTTTTTTCATGATGATGATGATGATGATGATGATGAAAAAACTGTAATTTTACTCCCTACATTTTAAATGTAACTTTTTAGGTAAAAAAAAAACACACTATTGATTTCCTAAACCTAAACATAACCACTTACACTGTCACCTGCACCATACCGGGACCTGGGCCACCTCACTTATTTTTCTATAATAATACTATTAGATTAATAAGAGTCAATGATGATTCTGCAAGGGGCGATGAGAAACAAGAGTCCTTCATTTGTATCAGAACAGCCATATGGAAAAACACAGAGTGTGGCGACACAACAGAGACAGCAAATGATAGAGTAGTTAGTTCTGCTAATCTGTTAGATTATCCTAATTGGCCTTTCTAAAGAAACCGGCAATTAAGGTTGAATGAGATGAAGATATTCGTAAAAATTAGTCATCTAGAAATAAATATCACATCACTTGTCACATATTGTACTTTGACAGACAGAAAAGAAAGAAGAGGTAATTGAAAACGGCCAAAACTAATATTAAACCTAATATTTAAAAAAAAATTCTAATAATTCTGAATGGACTATTATAATATTGGCCTAATTAAAATAGAATCTGGTAAGAGTCTGCACATCTAGATCTCTTCTCCAGCCAAGGTCTTACAGAATTTTGTGGGCAGATGTCACATAAACCAAACACTTCTGCTGACATCATTTGTTTGTCCCATCTACGTGAGGAGTTTCTAGTTTGCTGACAGGAGAGGAAGTTTTGTGAGCCCTCCTGCATTTCATGTGGATCCCAACAAACGTTTGATCATCATTCGATTGTTGCAACCACTCTGGCCATTTCCAACCCTTATACCCTGGGGTCAGTCGGGGTATCTCTAAATGTACAGCCAGACTGACTTTGTTTGCTCTTTGGAACTCTCAGCAAGTATCACTACCTTGTTAGGAAATGACTCCATCACTACTCCATCTTTTACTAAAACACTTACTCTGTTCAAATGAAATGGTGCGACATACAGTACATTATACCCAAGTTTTTGTTTTGCCAATGGGCCAATTGTCTTTGCCCAGCAGTCAGGCCGTTCATGTTTACTGATCTTCTTGTTAACATTGTAGTTTTGCTGATGGATCATCAATGAACCTTTGGTTGCTAGGTGTGGCACTAATGTTGGTTTGCTGCTCCCAGCCTGCTTTCTGTAATGGTTCTGGCTGAAGCTTTGTTGTACAATTATCTGACTCATATGCAGTCTCTTTGTGCACGAATTAAAGTCACTTATCGATGATTAGTGTTGTCACAAGGCATTAGTTTTTTGTTTTGATACTGGTACCATCAATTTCAATACTTTTACATTTAGAAAACAATTCGATTTGACTGATGAAGATACAGTAGATCACAATCTAGGATTACATTGAATCATATTATCATTTTATTCAATTAAAAATAAAATTGAAAAAGCTGTGTCGCCTTGCACCTCCAGGGTCCGGGTTCGATTCCCGTCTCTGTGTGCATGGAGTTTGCATGTTCTCCCCGTGCTTGGTGGGTCTCCTCCATGTATTCCGGTTTCCTCCCACAGTCCAAAGACATGCAGATTAGGCTAATTGGTGTTCCCAAATTGTCTAAGTGTGTCCGCTGTGATGGCACCCTGTCCATGGTGTCCATGATGAGTGAGTGAGTGAGTTAACACCAAACAAAAAGCAGAGCCAGTTCAGTAGACAAATGACACCACAACTTATTATTTGAACAGAAACAGTCTCCTGTTAACATGAAAGAGGCAAAACAGTCCAGTGAAAGAAAACATAAAAGAAAGAGAGAGAGAAAAAAAAGATACAGAACAGTACATTTCTTTACCAGAACAATTATGAAATTTAATAAACAATTTAAATCAGAAAAAAGATCTAATGATGTTTTACAATTTAGCAGATAGATAATTGGAGACAAAGTGAATTCTCTAGCCAGTATTTTCTGAACCAAAAAGGTTTCATTTTCTTACTGTCCCAGAATAAATGCATCATAGGTCCTGTTTCTCAATTACATTTAAAACACAGCTGAGATACAGTAGGGTACATTTTATGGAGCCGTACTGGGGTGGGGTATGTTCTGTATACTGAATCTGAAGTTTTGCTCATGCACAGAAATCAGAGTTGGTTCATGAAAAACCTCCTCATACAGACGGCCATTCATCATCAGTGAATTACTCGCCCATATCCTTTTCCCAAACCTTTCTCAGAGGATTTAAAGGTGGCAACGTGTTTGATCAAAGCGAGCCATACAGATAGGAAATCTGACCTTTCAGCGCCCCTAGAAGTTGGAGACGATTCTCAATGTCAGACATTTCCCAGTGGATTTTACCCTTTTTTCAGATTGAATAAAATGGCGTCGCTGGAGAAATTAAAAAAAAAAAATCTGTTTCTATTTTATAATCTATTCTTGGTGTATTGAAGGATTTGAGAAGATTATCTGTAAATAAAATACTAAATTAGAAGAGAATCAGGATTAGCAGGAGAATCAGGGTTCAAGGTGATTGGGGATTGCGTGCTTACGATCTTGGGAGACTTAGATGTTTTTTTGTTTTTTTAGGGGGATTTTTCCCAGATTTTAGTCGTGTCCAATTCCTCCCCGTCACTAGGGGGCTCCCACATTAAGGCTACTACTACCACTCAGTCAGGAGGGCCGAAGACAATCACGTGTTTCCTCCGAACCACGTGACGCCAGCCGCCCGCATCTTTTCAAACCCCAATGCGCCGTTGGGGGCGGAGTAACACACTCGGAGGAGGGCGCTATCCGCTCCTTCCGCTCACGTGAGCTCCCAGATGCCCCTGATTGGCTGTAGAGCCGTGATTAATGTGGGAGCACTGAGTACCTCTCATCCCTCCCCTCTGAGAGAGCATCACCCGGGAATCGAACTAGAAGGATTTCTCTAAGATGTGGCCAGTGATGAGAATAAACCTGCCTTCAGGATCCTGCTCACTCTGTTCTAAGAAGTTTTTATGAATCAGAATAGCAGCTCCCTGTTTATTTGATGAAAAAGAACTGAAATATACCTGACCAATCCCATCTACTTTAAACTGTGGATGTTTGAAATCTGATAAATGTGTCACATGTAGAAGTGCATTAGTTACTGTACCTTTTCTTTCTTCAGGAATGTTAAATTTTTTCTGTCTTTTGACTACATTGCTCACGTCGTTCACATTCAATGTGTCCACCCTAGTGGGGTTGGACACATGTCAGTGCAGTACAAAGAATTTGAATGCTATGGATTGACAAGAATGAAGTTAAGACAACATACTACTGAAGCACGATCAGCTCTGCTAAACACAGACAAAACAGCCCCCTCCCCTCCCCCCTCCCCCATCCCCAAACGATAGGGCTCAAATAACATAAAAAAAAAATTTTTTTTTTAAAACTTGTCACACACACCTTCCCCCAACTCCTCCACTGACCAACCAGAAACATAGCAGTCAGAGCAGATCGTCTCAAAACTCCTTATATTAAAATAAAACTGCCTAGTTTACTGGGAGACGTAGGAAACGCACAATGACATAAACTGAGATGGAAAGGCTCTGAGCGCTCTCTCAGTCTCAATAGCAGGGAAATCAGTGGGAAGCTGTAGCCAGACTTCCAACATAGTCGTTAAAAATTGTCCTCCGCTTTCTCAGGAAGCCCAACGCTGACCACGTTTCTCTTAGTCATCCACCTTAGCTTGAAGTTGTTCAAATTAGTCACTCGGGTGCTGCGCGTCTTCTGCAGCGGATGAGGTCTCAAGAACTGTAGCGATTTTTTCCAGCTGTCCCTCAAGACCATCTAAGCGAGTAGCCACAGTCCCAATTTCACTCAGACTTAGGGAGGTAGACTCTCCCACTTCTCCATCACATGTTTGTTTTTACGGTCTAACTTACTTTTTTGTGATCTTGTTGACGCAAAAATAGGAAAATCCTTTTGTCACATGTCGTAGAAAGGAGACGTAAAACTGGCGAAACAAATATTTCACCTCATTCCGAAAAAGAGTCCGGTGTGGGACTGTTTCATCTGCACATCTAGAGTCTCTGGCCATGATCTTACAGAATGTTTCGAAACCAACCAAGCACTTCTGCTTCACCATGCTGTAAGGCCAGTTTCCCTCAAGCCCAATTTACTGTCTGAAGAACCTTCAAGTCTGACATCATTTGTTTATATTATCATACATGATCAAGTATAATATCTATATAAAGACTATGGAGAGTCTTAGTAACTGAAAATAAAACTTTTTTTTTTTTTTTTTTTTTTGTAATACACTTTGACCACAAGCCGTTTAAAAACTATTAATTGAAAATGGTTGAGAAATGTAAACATTATAGTGTTTAGTCAGGAAAGTAATTTACTCACGTTTGCTCACTGGACGGTCCTGTGGTATCACATTACTATTAAAAGTCACACGCTTGACTTGATAAAAAAAAAAAAGGCAAGTTTTGAGTTTAATGCGCTTCTGCTTTTTTTTTTTTCTTTTTTTTTTCTTTTTATCCGTGGCTTTTGATAGTAATGTGACTCATCATCAGTATAAAGGGTCGGTGATCAGCGTTTTTGTGAGAGATCAAATTCAGCAGGTTTTAACATGAGAAAATGTAAAATTATATTACGTTGCACGGAGCCCATATACCCAGTCGTCCGCTCCAGAGTAGGGCAGTGCACATTTTGTCCTTTTTGTCTGTTCATTTCTGACAAAATATAAGAGAGAAATTTGAATTTGCAGTGAACGTCCCACTATAAACCCAATTCTAACACATTATTATAACACCTGGCCAATAACCAAAAATGAATCTTCATATTTTACTTTATCTCTTCATGTCTCTGAATGAAACAAAAAGTGCTCTGCCCTTTCTACACTTGTTCATATTACAAATTCAGTAAAAAAAAATGTCATTCTTCTTTTCTATATATTGTTTTCCTATATATCACAAAAAAACTGAACAAAGAAGCAGGAAAAAAGGAGAAAAAAACCTTATGGACCAGCTGCTTGTGGGTGGGCGTGTCAGGTCTGCGTCCTCATTGGCCAGCTACCTGTGGACGGCATCTACAGCGAAGCATTGCCACTGACCACCTGCTTTGGGTGTGTGTGTGACAAGACTGCATTCTCACTGGCCAGGCCCTTTCGCGTGGGTGTTGAAGGATCACCCGCTGGTCAGCTGGGTCTTACAGTGCCGCACTCTCTTTGGTCGCCTGCTTTTTTGTGATCTTGTTGTTGCAGGACCGAGTCCTTATCGGCTAGCTACGTTTAAATTCTCCTGGAGATGTCGAACTAAACAACATTAAGTTACAGTTGTCATGGAAACAGCTGTGCTGCACATCACCTGCCCAATAAGTCCCGCCC
>JAAGKR010003280.1:69189-77100 GCA_011419295.1 Clarias macrocephalus
TTCTAAGCCTGCAATGTCAAAATAATGCAGTAATACTGGTTCAGTGGAGTTCCATCGGCACTGTTTGCTCTTAAAAAGAGTGATTTTTATCATAAACGCTATCATCAAGGATAATTGACTGGACCTACAGGAAGTGTTATCAGATTATCAGATTTTCTTTTCTACTGCATGCTATTGAATCCATTATATTGCTTTTTTTTCCGCATATTAAAGTTATTTCAGCTATTTAATTTGAAGAACTTTTAGGACTTTCATTACAATTTTGAGATGATTAAGCACAAGTCACAAGTCAGAACACAGATCACAACATTGTTTATTGCAACTAAAGTCTGTCTGAAAGTGCATTCCAGATTGAGAATGTACACAGGCACAGGCATGTACGTATGTCTATTTGCCTGAGGGCATGTTTGCCTCTGTAGAAGGTTTGTCATTTTGAAATGCTTGACGGTGTAATAATGCTGTAATTTATTCATGTAAGTCATTAAAAAAAAAAAAAAAAAAAACAGAAATACAAATAAAAGCAGCTCAGACACTGGATCAAGCTGAAAGATAAATAGCTCATGGCTTATTAGTGGAATGCAGCCTACTGTATGAGGATCGTATATAAACAGAAGTAAAAGCAGAACAACAAAATATAATTTATTTGCGTTCACCTTGCATTGAGTCGAACTCATTGTTGATTGAACAATAAGACCAACAAGCACAGGATAAACAGGATGAGTTAAAGAGCTTAGCTAGCTAGTCACACACTGACAGCGTGATTTCAACGTGGCTAATGTAACTCTTTGTTGTGTGTTACCTTTTTTTTTTGTTGCACCTTTTGATAATTTCTTAACCGAAATTAGTATTCTGTGGCTCCTCGCAGGCCGGGCCAGGTTTGTGAAGGTCAACCCAGTAGGAGATAAGCTGAGCCGGATTGTCCGTTGTAACAGCGATGAGGTCAGAATAGTAGCAGCGGTCGAACGCTAGAGGTGGCCTGACCACGAACTGCGCGACGTTCGGAGGGTTTGTGGGAGCGATGTGGAGTTGTTCGAGGCACATGCCGATATACGCGTCCTCGATGAAGATGGGTCTAACTTTCCTCGACATCTCCAGAATCTTAGCCGGAAGGTCCATCGAAACGATGTAGCACATTCCCAAAGGGTACGGCGGGTACACGTCATTGGGATAGACATCTAGAGGGATGTAAAACTTGCTGGACGGATCTCTGATTACTACATTCCCGTACCACACCAGCCCGGTAATGTAGTTGCTATGATGTTGAGAGGACCTCAGTAGCATTCGCGTCAGGGAGCCAATGTTTAGCAATATGTCAGAGTCCACTTTCGCAGCGTAAAGCGCCTGGGGGCAGCGATCTCTCAGCCATTCTAGCATCACCATGGTTTTAATCGTCAGATTCCTGTAGGAATCGATGAAGTCGCTCTGAATCAGATCTCGATGCTGCAGGTTCTCTTCGTGTATACGGGCCTGTTGCGTTTCACTGTCGCTCCCGCTCGGGAATCCTAGCAGGAACAGGACCAGGGCGTCTCCGTCCTGGACCAAGCTTTCGTTCGCCCATGTGTTTCTTATGGCGTTCCGCGCTTCCACTTCATGAGATGCCACCGGAACGATGATCACAATGTACGGGTTGTGTTGCTTGCACAACTCCGGCTGGTCCAGGACGAAGTGGTACTCATGAGGATAAGCCACGTAGAACGATTCCAGATCCAGATTGTTTATCACTATAGATGAGTGCAGAAAAAAACTGTTCTGTACCTGGAGATAAGTCCTGAAGAACCGGTGCATGCAAATGGTCCCGAATATCAACAGAACAGCAATGCACCAAATGCCATACCGCAGCCAAACGCGCCTCCGCGTTCCTTTCTGCTTCTTTGCTACGCTGGAAAAAGTGTAAAAACAAACAACAACAAAAAAAAGTAGAATTGTTTTTAATCCATCCTTTATTCATGTGTTTTAACAATGCAAAAAAAAGGTTTGCACATCTGTTTTTGTTTATGTATACATACAGAGCCGGTCAAAAAAAATGTGTACACATTTCAGGAGAAGAAAAGTAGTATGATGCATATTATATTAATATGATATGAATAATATTTTTGTATATATTGATATATAACGTCTAGCAATAAATTATGTAGTAACATATTTAGACATTTTTCTTTTCTTTTCTGATATTGTTTATAGAGAGAGAGAGAGTCAGGCACTTCAGACAAGAAAAGTAAAATGTGTAAATATTTTAATACTTAATTTATTGCTTATATATGGCAATCAGTTTAAGTTTTTACGAAGATTTAAGAAAACTAATAAGTATAAAAAAGGTTCTATCATGTTCATGGTATGTTTGACTATAGCTTCATTTTTTAAAAAGGCACAGAAACACACCAGATGAGCACAAGAGCGAGAGAAGACTTGAACAACTGAACAAACCTTCTCATGTTTCGTAAAGCATGTATTTAATTAGCGCACACATCATTCTGCCTAGAACAGCAAAGAGGCTTCAACTGTTCCCATGTGACCCAGATAAGCCTCAGATGAAACATTTACTTGTCATTCCGTACGGCGCATGGACATCCAGGAAGCACCAACACCACACAGCCTGACTTACCACATTTCCCTCCCAGTGTAGGACGAGTCCCGGCGTCGGCACCTGAAGGCTACGGATGCACAATTGCGGTCCCAGGTCTGCACGGTTCCATGGTTCCACTCTCTAATAGTGCAGACAGACCTCCATCTTTCCAAGGCATATCCAAACTGGTATTTATGTACAGTGTGATCATGTACTTCCTTGTCAGGACAGACCACTGCGGGCACTCCTTGAGAGACTTTGCTCGGGAGAAATGAAGACAAGCAAGAACATACAGTAGACGAGTATTTGCAGGTAGAAGGTGCTCAGGTGGCCCTACCTTGGTCAACGCATTTTTCTCTCTCACTGTCTCTACTGCGCTTGTTGTGTTAAGGATCTTTGTGTAGAACACACCCTCTTTTATGAAGCAGGTGGTTGAAGCACACATGGAGGCCCGTTTCTCCCCCACGCATGTGTCTGGACAGGTTTACCTGTGCGGAGATAAACAAAAGCCTATATAGGGGTGGGAGGTGGGGAGGAAAAGAAGTGTAAACATTAAAAAGACTTGCTTGTGAGTAATTAAACTATTTCAAACTATGAAAATATGAAAAAGTGTATGTGTAAACTTTACTATATAAAACGTATATATAAAATGCACTGATGTGAGTAAAAATAAAGGTACAAAACAAAAAAAGAATATTAAGTCAAGTAAATATTAAGTCATATTGTAAAAGTTCTCATGTTAATCCTTAAGTAATTAATCCCTAGTAAAGATGAACATAACGGGACAATGTTTTATATTGTAATGGGGTGTGTTTTTGGATGCTAATTTGAATAGGTTTCTAGTTACACTACATAGACAGCCGTGTAGCAAAGAAACACTTCTTACACATTATCTTGTACTTATACCATCCAATCGCTACACACTGTGTTGCTATTTATATTCAGAAGAACACTCAGGAGCTAACATAGCCGATTGGGAGAGAGGACGCACGCAATATTATGTGGAATGCAGCAGGAAACCCAGTTGATTGAACATGATTTGACAAGACACACATCCGTCTATGTCAAGTCCCACAGTTAACAGAGCATGTCAGAGCATACAGTAAACCAAGCCATGAAGTCGAAGGAATTGTCTGTAGACCTCCGAGACAGGGTTGTAATCAAGGCACAGATGTGGGGAACGGTACTTGTTGGGGTCCCAATGAGCACAGTGGCCTCCATCATCCATAAATGGAAGAAGTTTGGAACCACCAGAACACTTCCCAGAGTGAGCCGCCTGGCCAAATCGATCGATCGTTGGAGAAGGGCCTTACTCAGGGAGGTGACGAAGAACCCAAGGGTCACTCCAGAAGAACAACCATCTTATAGGATCATAGACAAAAAGACTTGAGGCTGTAATTGGTGCCATAGGGGCTTCAACAAAAACTCCAGGCATCTGTCATGAGCCTTTTACTGAGGAGTGGCTTCCGTCTACCATACAGGCCTGATTGGTGGAATGCTGCTTAGATGGTTGTTCCTCTGGAAGGTTCTCCTCTCTCCACAGAGATGGATCTCTTTCAAGAACATATTAAGAACATCGGATTCTTGGTCACTTCTCTGAGTCTCTTCTCCCCTGATTGTTCAGTTTGGCCATAGGAAGTGTCCTGGTGGTTCCAAACTTCTTCCATTTACAGATGAATAAAGCGGTAACATGGCAAAATGTGGAAAAAGAGAAGAGAAAAGAATGTATGAAGCCATGCTGTTGTAATAGCTGCAGTACTGTATGTGGAAGTGCAGTATTGTCAGTATTGTAACTGAACGTTGTCTACTTTCTATTTCATTTCTTTTTTTATCCATATTAATTTTCTATTAATTTTTTTTATTTATTATAAGGTAATGGGCGGTCTTTAAGCATTTCACTGCATATCGTACTGTGTAGGACTGTGTACTGTACAGTATATGACCTATTAAATTTGAATTTAAATTTTGAATTTGAATAAAAACCTTTATTTGCCTTTCAGCATTCATATGACCTTCCAAAACACACAAACTGCACATACCATATGCACTTACTTTATGCACCCCTCACCATCAGAGATGCTGGCTTTTGAACTGAACGCTAATAAGACGCTGGAAGGTCTCCCTCCTCTTCAGCCCGGAGGACACGGCGTCCGTGATTTCCAACAAGAAAGTCAAAGTTGGACTCGTCTGAACATAGAACACTTTTCCACTTTGAAACAGTTCATTTTAAATGCGCCTTGGCCCTCAGGACACGACGGGACTTCTGGACCATGTCCACATATGGCTTTCTTTTTGCATGATAGAGTTTTAGTTGGCATCTGCAGATGGCACGGTGGATTGTGCTTATCGACAGTGGTTTCTGGAAGTATTCCTGGGCCCATTTAATAATGCCAACGACACAACCAAGCCAATGAGAACCATACGCATCCAAAAATGCTTTATCCCTTACAAACACAGAGATTTCTCCAGTTTCTCTGAATCTTTTGATGATGCTATGCACTGTAGCACTGTAAAGGAGATTTGCAAAGTCTTTGCAATTTGATGTTGAGTAACGTTGTTTTTAAAGTATTCCGAAGAAATCCATGTTTTTACGCATTCTTTTACAGATTTGAGAGGCTCTGCCCATTTTTATTTCTGAACTTCCTCTCTAAGACGTCCCTTTTATAGCTAGTCATGTTACAGACCTTATGGCAGATATTCTCCG
Source organism: Clarias macrocephalus (assembly GCA_011419295.1). Classification (NCBI taxonomy): domain Eukaryota; kingdom Metazoa; phylum Chordata; class Actinopteri; order Siluriformes; family Clariidae; genus Clarias; species Clarias macrocephalus. The sequence goes on from JAAGKR010003280.1 coordinate 74,457, forward strand.
AACTGGATCTTGCTTTTTCAACCCTTTGTTGCCCATGTCCCAAATTTTTTGATACTTGTAGCAGGCATCAAATATGATTACATCCCATTCAGTGGATAAAATTGTAAGATTTCTTTGTTTAAACATTTGTTGTGTTCTCTATGTTCTATTGTGAATAAAATCTGGGCTCATGTGATTTGAAAGTCTTGATTTTATTCAACAACAAAAAAAATTTTAATTCCAGAATTTGGAAAAATCTGGCAGGTGAATTGTTTGTTTGATGCTGTCTATACAGCCTTGCACTAATCAGCACTGTAACACCCTCTCAAACACCCCCCTGTGAACCTGTCCAGAGCCCACAGAAGCCACTCCACAGAGCTGTTTTGGGTCTGCAGCCCCGCCCTCCTCCTCCCCCTACAGAGAAACATCATGTCATTGATCATGTATAGCTCAATCTCTTTATTTTTACTAGAGAATGCCACCAACAAAGATGACAAAGTATAGAAAAGTATACAAGATTAGGATGGTATTTTTTAGTATATGTTTTCATAATGCAGGCGACAGTAGTGATACATTTTTGCAGGTGGGCAAAAAAAGCACATGGTCCTGTTACCCTGTCCTTTTCCAAATATTTTGGAAAAAATATTGCCCCAAATATTGCCCTCCAAAAAGAAAAAAAAACTAGGAAATAACGCATATAACATTGCATAATTAAGTAACAACAATGACAGCCAGTTGTTATTTTAAGACATGAATGTTGGCTGTTCTGGAACAGTTCTTGCAAGAACAGTATAGTCAACAGCATTGTTGCATGAAGCACCATCCTCACCATCCTCACCATCCTCACCGTCCTCACCAGCCTCAGAAATCACCAATTTAACAAACAGCACCTCAGATTAGAGCCGTTATGAAGACTTTACTGAGCATACATCTGAAATATGAGATTATTGGATATTGAGAATTGTATTCGTTTAATGAGTTTAATATATTCTTAATGTGTTAAAGTTAACTTTGGCATAATGAGCAACTTTGTTGGATGGGTGTAGAAGCTGAAGAGGTGAAGATAATTGCTGGTCATGACGTCACCTGATCAAGTTTGACAGTTAAGCTTCACACTTGTTAACAGAATGACCCCATCATGCAGAAAAAAATTTGTAATATTTACTTCTTATTAAACAAATGAAATTAAGAAAAAAATTGTAATGGACCTTAGACGATCCATTTCCCTGCAGCAAACAATACAGGTTGGAAGTGAAATTAAGGCCTGCCATGGTTTGTTACCATACAAGGGGCGTCAAATCAGGACTTTTTTGTTGAAGTAATAAATAAATTAATTGATAAAGTAATACAATTTCATTAACAGTGGGATTTCAAGAACAGTACCATAATGAGACTCTTAGTCACATTAAAACATTTAAACAGTGCAAACGTACAGTATTAAATGAGGCCATACAGTATGTCTGTGAAGGACGATCCCGGTCGAGGTGGCTCAGGGCCCACTGCAGTTGTTCACGTGGACATTCTGTGCCTGATCCATGAAAATCAATGGATAATCTGTCGCCAACTTGCGGAAGAGACACACCTGTGTGTGGGAACTGTGCACACAATCACTCACCAACACCACTTTCACGTTACATGAATGAAGAATACTGGGAGTTATTGCCACATCCCCCGTACAGTCCTGTGACCTCATCATAAGCCATTTCCACAGTACGGTATTTCTACGAGGGCAGCATTTCTCACATGAATCAGGCGTGTCCCAGCACTAGTGAAATGTTCGGACAAGTTCAGAAGCGTAGCAGAAATAAAGGGAGTTTTTACTCTCATAACTGTGTTCTGTTATTATGCGCAATCAAAAGTCCCATTTTGACTTGAACACCCCTCATATTTTCTGGCGTGACTTTTGAAAAATGACCAGTGGTGGCTGGAATCATTATTTGCTCAAGTTCCACACCCACTAAAGACACTTTTCCCCACCTCACTTAAAAGCTGTTTAAACTCACTTTTTTTCCCTAAAGTGAACAGGATGTAAACATGTCATGCTGTATGTTATCCCAGCTGCCCTAGTACTGTACATACAATGACAAAACAAACATTCCTATTAATCTATTTCATGACTGTTCTTTTGCCAATGTGTGACTAACGATGAGGATTATGAGCCGGGACTAATTAAAGCTGGTACAGAAAAATAATCAATGTTAATGTTAATGTTAACGTTAATGCTGTACGTAGAGCATCCAGCAAAGCGTTTAGCACATACAATGAACAGTCATTCTTGTTTTTTACCTTTATGTTTACAAACAAAAAAAAATTAATAAAACATTTATAAAAACAGATTTATTTATACCTGGCTGTTACAAAGCAGTAATATTGGAGACTCATTCCATGAATGTTGTACATCTTGTAAACAAAAACAACTTTGCGTGCAAAGATTGCTTTCTTTCGTTCGGACATGGTCTAAAAACATCATCTTTAAAAAAAATGCATTGCAATTATCGTTTAGACTTACAGTGTGAACATATACTGGCAATGAATTAATCTATTAAATGAAAGCAGAGTAGCAGGAATTAGATCAAGGCAAAGACATCTACAGTGGTTACTAGAAAGCAATGTTGCTGGTTTCACTTCACGCTTGCTGGCACGTCATTTACAACTCGATTTTCCA
>JAAGKR010003281.1:0-77092 GCA_011419295.1 Clarias macrocephalus
AAAAAAAAAAAGAAGAAGGGGGTAAAGTGATCGGTTGCCCTACAACTTGAAGAAATTGAAGGCGTTTATTAAGGTCAGTTCTTTTAATATAGTGAGCTGAAGTTCCCTTCTGGGGAAAAGACGAGATCGATATGCCGTTACTAACACAGATGCCATGCACAACAATTTTACAAGTACTACTGCTACTTCATGCGTACTGTATACATGTTCCAACATTTGATTCATTCGTATTACAGTATGCTGTACAATATGCGGAATGTGAACTTTTCAAAGGGCACGGTTTCAAAGAATGGAGAACAGACATACTTATCATGCCTTTACATTAATCAACGCAGCTTCGCTTTCCTTACGACATATCTAATAAATACCGAGTGTCACTTACGTGCCATCAGAGAGCGGCTCTTTTTATCATAAAGGAAACGTTTGTCTCGGCTAAAAATTCCGATTGTGAATTGTAACACAAGGCGTTCGGATAGCTGACGATATCTTTACCCGACTTTTAGATGTCACCGAATCAATGAGACGGGATCTTTTAACCAATTAACGACGCTGGCAATTTAATTAGCAGTATCAGGAAATAATAGGCTTTAGATAACCCTATCTTGTGGTGTTTTCTTTTTGACACATCTGAGGACGGATAGAATCGGAAAAAAGAAAAAAGAAAAAAAATTGTGCATTAATTTGAAACTTCAATTCCGCAGTTCTTGAGCTATTTCTCTTTCCCGGGCTGTTTGCATCATTTAAAGCTGCCGTTTGAGGCGATCGCTGAAGTTCAAGCATGTCACTGAGCGAGAGACATGAGCGGGAGCAGGAGGAGCATCAGACGCTCTTCAGTACTTGAGAAGGAAACAAAAATACTGAATTCCTTCCTTTCAGGTTACAAATCAAAGTCTCTGTGAACGAGAACCCTAGTCTTGAAGCCCAAGGTGAATTTACTTCATTTGTCAGTTTATTAAGAGGTAAGATAGGAAAACACACACGCACACACACGCGCACACACACACACACACACACACACACACACTTACTTTAGTCTGCCAGGAAAAAAAAAAATAATAATAATGAATAAAGAAAATTTCCTTCTTTCAAATCAGGTCTATACACTGAGACGGTCAGGCCAAAACTTCTTTGGATTTTTATTTATTTTGTGGCTAATATCATTTTGGAATCATTATTATTTTGCATGACCTTTTTTGCAATAATTAGATTAATAAAGCACTCAAGAACACTCCAGACAAATATACTTTTGAAAAACAAAAGTATACATCAAAATGTCTGAATCTCAATCAAACTCTCTTTTTTTCTCTCTCATGTCCATTATAAGGAAATTGATGAGTAGGTTATTTAATGCATCTTGAAGAACTTCTGTAGGCTTCGATGGTTTTGTTTACCTGCCTCTGTTTTTATTTCAAAGAGCTCTATTATCGAACATCCCCATTTATTTAACAGCAGGAACAGATTTCATTGAAATCATTTTTGCACTCTGATAAGTGGAACACCTTTGTATGCATGTACAGTAGGTGGGTTCCATTACAGACTGCTATTCCTAATAGAAATGTCAGGAATAATATTATGATTATATACATTGCCTGGCCAAAAAAAAAAAAAAGAAAAAGAAAAGTTGTACACTCTTTAATTCGATTCACCTTTAGCTTTGATCAGGATTTGAGTCCTGGAATACGCCTGTGCCATTGGCGTGATGTGATAACCTGGTCATTCAGTACTTTCAGGTCATCAGCTGACTTCATTTTATTGCCACATACTCACATTTCACTCCAGAGCCTTGTACAGTGGCCGCTATGCATGATGGGTGCAGCGCTTCATGTGCTTCCCTTCTTACAGTACCTCTGCTCTGGAATAGGGTCAATCAGACCACATGATTATGCTCTCTAGCAATTTGAATACTCTCACTATTAAACAAAGCTCTGGTTTTCACTTTTGATTTGTTTTAGCATGTAACTTCGCCAAGCGTTTAAGTGACCTCCATTCATGGTGTTTGTTTTCTGATCACATTTCTTGCATAACGTTAATGGTCGAGCACTATCCTTCCAGGTTTAATAATGTGTTAAACGGCTCTGAACCCAGATCCAGTCATTTTAAATCTCCTTAGGTCCCCCCCCCTAATTTAGTCGTGTCCAATTCCTCCCCATCACTAGGGGGCTTCACATTAAGTCTACTACTACCACTCAGCTGAGAGGGCCGAAGACTATCACGTGTTTCCTTTGAACCACGTGACGTCAGCCGACCGAATCTTTTCGAACTGCTCGCTCACGCATCGTTGGGGGCGGCGTAACACACTCGGAGGACAGTGCTATCCGCCCCTTCCGCTTGCGCAAGCTCACAGACGCCCCTGATTGGCTGCAGAGCCATGATTAATGTGAGAGCACTAAGTACCTCTCATCACTCCCCTCTGAGAGAGCTCGGCCAATCAGCATCACCGGGAATCGAACTCGCGATCTCCGGATGACTGCGCCAATTAGTTGTTTCTTTTGATTAATCCGGTTCAATATTTGGCCCTTCATGAAATGGTGACTCGAAATACATACACACCATCATGAGCGCCATAATTAAAAAAGGGATTTTAAATGTGAGCTGTGAAACTTAAACTACATGTCCTCATCATACAGACGATTACTCAGCGAGGCGGCACGGCGGCTTAGTGGTTAGCTTCCACTGCTGTCTTGCACCTCTAGGTTCTGGGGTTCAATCCCTACCTTGGGGTCTGCGCGTGTGAAGTTTGCATGTTCTACCCTGTGCTTTCCTCCGAGTACTCCGGTTTCCTCCCACAGTCCAAAGACATGACTGGCGTTCATAAATGGCCTGTTTTGAGTGAATGAGCGTACAGTACTGTATGTGTGATGGATTGGCACCCTGTCCCGGGTGTACCCCGCCTCGTGCCCTAACTTCTCTAGGATTGTCTCCAGGCCCCCGGCGTCCCTATACACGCGGTAAGGACGATGAGTGAGAGGTTACTCAGCAGTTCCCTGTGAGTGTGTGTGCGAATGATTACACGCATGTGTTATCTAGCAGGTCTGTGCCCCATGGCTGTGAGTGACATTTCTCTGTTACTCAGCCTCGGTGGAGCCTTACGAGTGCATGTCTCCAAAAACGATCATAATAATGAGTCTGGGACATTTCACTCATTCAAATCCTCAGTATAACAGGTCTAATCTGTGATTACTGTGCTCGGTCTAGCATGCCTTTTTATACCAGTGATGGTACAGTATGATAATAATATACAACACGTAATACACTACAGAAGCAATTCTTTTGACTAGGTGACCTCATCTCCTCCTTGGTGTAGAAAGTAGATCCACGTCACATTAACAGACTTTCCCACTGCTTTATCCGTGACCTGCACCGGTGCTCGAGAAACGGCGGGCGATTCCCCATATTAAATCTTCAAACGGCTCCTTTGGAAAAAGAAACGAGCGGGGAAGAGAAGTTCATTTACACTTTACACAGGCTCCTTTTTTTTTTTCTTACTCCATCCCTCAGAAGGCTCCTCTCTATCAAGACAAAAAAAAAAGGGAATAAAAAGGAAAAGAATGAGGGAAAGACGAAAGAGGCGGCGCATGTGGCATGTGAGCCGGAGGAGTATTATTGTGCTTAGGCAGTCTAATTGGATAAAAGAGGAAGATTAAAGCGTTCTTGACTTCATTCCATAAATAATTGATTTCTAATGTGTTCTCAGTGGCAGGGCCGTGCTGCTGTTTGGCAACAGTGGATGCTGTGAGTGACGAGAAGTTCTCACAAGAAGACTTTTTTTCACTTTGTGATCCCCCCTACACACACACACACACACACACACACACACGCACACACGCACACACGCACACACGCACACACGCACACACAGCACACACGCACACACACGCACACGTTCTGAGTGTTACAGGGGCCATTTCATTTTGAATCCCCCAAACAAAAATGCATAAAGATGAGCAACTTTCCTTTTTCGGTTGAAGGGGCCAAAACTATTGCTTGTGCACATTATTATTTTTTTTGTTCAAAAGAACAACAGAGTCTGTTCAGCGTCTGCAGTATCTGAAAACAAAGCCGGAGACGAGACTACACGTGTAAACAAATACACCAGCACGCAACGTATTCTTGGCGTGCAAGATGCTTGCTCTTTCAGAAAGGAATGCTTTGCGCTATAAACAATGGCGCTTTACTAAAATAGTGGCACTACAGCGAGAGAACACGGTGCGTCTTAAAGATGCAGTTCATCCTAGATTTTAGGAACGACGACGATAGGAATAAAAAATTATATTAAAAGAAAAAACTAAACAAAACAAAAACCTTTACAGACTGTTGCAAAAGAAAAAGAAAATGGAGAGACGATTCAAAAACATGTCACCATGGCAAACTCTGCTCCTGAGAATTTACTGCTAAATATATTACAGAGCAGAAAGAGGGAGAGAGAGAGAGAGAGAGAGAGAGAGAGAGAGGGAGAGAGAGAGAATTCGTGCTGAATTCTTGGTGCTTAATCGTGGCCACAGATGAACATTCTGGATCACTGAGTGTTTAATAGTAGATACGCACTGTCTCATCGCATTAGGAGTATAGAGGCCAGATATGACATTGCTAACAACTCTAATTGAGGTTTGTTATTTATCTCATTCCTTCCTAAATTGTTTCTGCACTCTGCCTTTTCTTTCTTTCTTTCTTTCTTTTTTAGCTGACCAAGGTCACATGCTGTAGTGGAGTAAATGAGCGTGATTAATGCACTTCAGCCGTTCAGTGCCTGAAATTCCACTGGAATATCATGTTCAGGTCAACAAACGCAGCAAGGGAGGTGTGTAAGAGTAAGTCAGAATGAGTGTGTGTGTGTGTGTCTTTATAGGGACCGTAGTTTGAAGTGTTTGATGAATTCTTATATCAACAAAGACTTAGTTGTAAGTGTGTGTTTATATACAGACAGAGATACATAATGAGAGAGATATATTGAGAAAAGTGAGAGAAATAGAGTGAACGGGAGACAGACGGAAAGATACGGAGTGATAAGGATAGAGAGTTTGAGATTTTATATATACAGTATATATACACACACATACACAGTGCAATATATATGAAAAGTGGTTGCATCCCATCTGAAACACTGGCCTCCCAGGAACTCCTTTAATGACCCAAACATGTGGAAATGGCTTGGACCGAGGTCAGGACTATACGTGGGATGCAGCTATACCTCCTATCCAAGTTCCCAGGTGTTCTTGAATAATTGTGTGTACAGTTCCCTCAGACAGATGCGTCTCTTCTGCAAGTTGACAAAAAGTTATCCATCGATTTTACAGGACCTGGGCCCGTATTCATAAAGCTTCTTAGAATTCTCTCAGAGAGCTCCTATCTTACCCTAAAAAAAAAAAAATCCTAGCTGGGAGTCCTAGAGTAAAAGTGATTTTAAGTAAGGAAAGTACAAAAACCTTTGTCTTACTGAGGAGGTGTGGTTGACCCTGTCGCTAGGGATGACGCAGCATGTCAAGGACTGTGACTGGTTGATAGAATGTCTTAAAATGCACTCTTTGTGAAAATAGAATATATAGTAATAGAATAGACAGTGAAATCATAATGTGTGTATATAAAGAAATTGTATAATCATGAATGCAGGCTACGTCATGCAAAGTTTCTGTTATAGGCTAAATATCTTAAAAATGTTTGCTTTACTGCGGCTAAGAGTCTCATCACTGTCCCGTGAATGTACGGTGTACTGTTCTGTAATGTGAAATGAAGCTAGGGTCAATAAGCACAGGGTCAGCAAGGAAACCGCACCCTTAGAGCAGATAAGGTTAAGGGCTCAACAATGGAAGTCTGGTGGTGCTGGGATTCAAACCCATGACCTTCTGATCAGTAATCCAGTAACCTACAGCTTTAACCTATTGGGCCACCACTGCCCGGTCTGTGTGTTTAAAAGATGTGGGGAAAAGTGCAATCATGCATTTTAATTGATTGTTTATTAATATTTTGGCTGATAGATTACAATTCATGGGATTCTTAAGAGAGAGATATGTATGTGTGTGTGTGTGTGTGTGTGTGTGTGTGTGTGTGTGTGTGTGTGTGTGTGTGTGTTTGAGAGAGAGAGAGAGAGAGAGAGAGAATCTAGTGTTGTACAGAAGAACTCAAGGATTATAAAAGTACATGTGGTGGTCATTTAACACACGGCCATGAGGAACACTCTGTGTGTGTGTGTGTCTGCTCTTCCTGTGATCACGACTCGCAGCCAATAAAATAATTCCGATTTTGATTCATCCACATAAGACCTGGATTGAGGGTTTAATAAAGCCTGAAATCCCACAGGTCGTCGATACAATCGGCAGCTAATATGAAGTACACTATAAATAAATAAGCCTGATAAATAAGATGCTGCCTGTTTAGAGTGTTTTCGTATACTTCATAATTAACCCAATAATAGTGTTCGTAGTGTTCGAATTCCCAACTGCAAGAATGAAAAAAAGAACAACAACAACAACAAAAAAAGCCCCCGAAAAAAACAAGCACAAGTTTTTCTTCTTGCTTTCTTTTTAAGAACTGACAGAAAGCTAAACTCTGTTCTTGGCAGATAAATCAGTCAGCCCTCGCCTCTTGACACACCGCTTCGGAGTAATAATTCTCTCGGCAACAGTTTGTAGTGTCGACTAAACAAAGGTGTCCAATGGGAACCCGAAACAACACCAGTGCAGCAACAATAAATCATGTTTGCAGCTCCAAAAGGAGACTCGCAGACCTCGGTCCTGGACTGAATTACAATGTCTGTGAGGATTCCTCTATTGAAAAATCACATTTAACCTCCGTCTTGGATTGATCTATACCCAGAGAACGAGGGCGATGCGCTGTGTATTTAGACAAGAATTGGTTTCAGGTGCAGAAGACCCGAGAATCCCCGATACTAACTCATTTTACCCACTTACTCTTCATCACCTATGCAACTTAATAAAAGACATGATGGAGTGGGCGAGTGTACTCGGGTCATACCTTAAGCTTGGTCCCTACTACAGTATAAGGGCAACACCAGATGTTCCCTGGTACTAAAAGCACTGTATTAAAATGTACAAGATTGGCCTGGCTTTATCTCCATATATGGAAGTGAGTGCTAATTATTCAGTAGACTGGGCATGAATAGCATTACATAATGCAGGGATGGTTCAATACATTAACCTGGAATTAACTGTTGAAGTGTGATGTTATGGTCGAGCAGTAGCCAAAAGAGAGCAAGGGCTGCGATGACTTTGATCACGTATTAGGGTTCTGACCGCGGGTCCGTGAGAGTAGAGCAGAGGCGTGAGTACAGTATATGGGAGCAGAAAGGAATAAAAAAAAGAAGAAAAACACTTTCACACATGCATGTTTTCTGGGTAATAAAAATCAAAGTCATATCGCTTTCAAATCAATGTAACTGGATTGCAATGTAAAGGGACAAAAAGGCAGCTATAAAAAAGCTTTTGACATTGTGACCTGTATCATGAACACATGCCAGTTCCTAAATTGCCCGTAGTGTGTGAATGAGAGTGTGTGTACTGTACAGTATGCCTGTGTGTACCTCGCCTCGTATTCTACAGTAAGTCTCCTGAGATCCAAGCTCCTGCGACGCTGAACACAGGATAAATCTGTGTAAACGATGAGTGAGAGTGAGTGAGTATACTTTCTCTACTGTATTGTACTAAGGATGACCAGTATGAGCATATTCTGAATAAGAGTCCAGAAACAGTCATCATGATTATAGCAGCACTCCCTAGGTACAGTACAAGTCTACACATTGTCCCCTGAAGAGCAAGTGAGTTTGTGAGTAAACTAAACACAAATATGAAACAGAACCCATCTTACTTCACTAAGGCTATGTTCACATTAGAATCCGGATTGTTCCGATTCCAATTTTTTTGGTCAGATTGGATTTGCATGTCATGGCACATGTTCACATTCATGGTTAACGTGCTTTTATAAACAGCACGCATTTGCTAGTTGATACGCCTTTGCTTCTTTTGCTTGTTCCATCTGGGTTAAAACGCATAATTGCATGACCACTCAAACAGTGGGTGAGATATGCTTGATGTTTTGCCCTGAATTACGGCAAGCAGTTAGTTAACTGTATTTGTCGAGTTCCTGAAAAAGCAAGAAAGCCAGACGCCCCTCTTTAGCTCTCTTAGCAGCTATTGCTAGCACTGCCATGAAATCCTCGTGCTGCCGGTATTGAATGATAATGTCTTTGCTCTATCCATGCGCTGAGGCGAAAAGTCGCAGGAATTCGAACTCATACTGTTCTCATCCAAGTCGTCTGACCACAAACACAAATCGACAAAAACATCAGACTTGTGTGTTCAGACATCCCTAAAAAAATCAGATCTGAATCAGAATCAGAATTGTGTCACTTTAGGATTGTAATGTGAACATAACTTAACAGTCAAAGTGTGTTTCGACCAGACATGGTCAAGTCCTCCAATTGGCCTTTTTCTCCAAAGTCTGTGAGTGAATTAGTCTCAAACCCACTGACTACACACGCTTACACCAGTCTCCAAACACTGCAAGCACTAATTAATAGGAAATCGCGTGCGTTAAAAGCCCAGTGCACCCGCATGCTCAATATCTGAAAATCAACCCAAATGATTGAACACTATTAATGGTTATCTAGTACACTGTTTGAATTTCCTTTACAGAACCACACGTGTGTGAACAGGGACACATAAACCGGGGATAAACCTCTTCTATCCTATTTTAACAATTCGCCTGCATATTCTGGGTCTTGACCTAGTACAGTTTCTGTGCTGAAACGAAGCCCCTTCCATTCTTCATCAACTTTTCATGACAAAGGATCTTATAAATTATGAGAGCACCTCTAGCTGACATTAAGCAGGGAAGAAGGTGGAGATTCCTGACTCCCTCTCACATTGCCTCACAGACAAAAGCACAGAGTGTCTCCAGACGTCGCGAAATGGGGGAGCTTGTCCGACGATTGTGCATCTTTCAGGGGCTGTCAAAATGTCCTCTGTCATCTTTTGAATCATAAAAATCTTAAGAATCTGAGAAATTTGAAAATGTAACTCGCATACGGAATATCAGAGAAAACTCTTGTGATAACTTGCTCAAAGTCAAATCAGAAATCCAATGAATCCGGAGTTATTACAAAATAATATATTGAGTTGGAAATATTAATTAGTCAGAAAACCGGAGAAAGTTTTAATGTTGAGTTTATAATTTATAATTGGTACAGTGCACCTGAAGAACTACATTATTCATCTCCTTGTCCTGCTTTAGCTCCTTAGAAACACTCGCTCGCTACGCTGTTGAACTTCATGCGTCTCGGCTCAAATGCCTCAACTGTCACGGCAGCTGAATTTTTCTTCATGTGATACATAATCGATGTACAAGCCATGTATATTTCTCTAATTCGTTCTCATTTGTTCTCACAGCCTTGCCCTCTGATAATATTCATAAGCATAGCAGGTCTCCCCTCTTGAGCGGCGCGTTCCTCAGGAGACCTTGAAGCCTCGGCTCAAGCTGTAGAAGCTACTATGGTTTTATTCTTCCATTTGAACAGCACCTCATCAAAGTCGTTAACGGCATCGATAAAAGTTGGTTAGAGGAGGACAAAGACCGATTCTGCTTGAGAAACAGCGTGGCCTCGGATCACAATTCATCTGCTTAATTATTAGCCTTGAGGATACCTTTCAACTCTCATCCCACTTCCACCCACATGCCTTCAAAAAAAAAAAAAAAAAAAAAAACCCTTTGATTATGTAAACTTTTGCTCTGGAGTTTTTTCTCTGCTCAGTCCTAGTTGATCTGTTGGGGTCTCGGGAAAGAAAGATCATTGCCACCATTGTGGGATGTAATGAGTAAATGAATGAAGAGTACATTTCTTTCACCGCCTTTTTACTTCTCTGTAATGTGACTAATGAGCGGTGCGGAGAGTTTTACCTGATCATCAAGCTCGGATTTATTCAAACCTGTCCAGTTAAATTCAGCATTTAAAGGTCAGCATCTACTAGCTGTCATGCTAACTGATTTAGCTTGCCGTATTTGCATGAGGCGAATCATTTTCGGTGTGTAAAATCGATACACTAATACTTGGGGGTTGACTTTAAGTTTATAATGAGCAGTGTTGGGGAAGTTACACAAAAAGTAATCTACTACAAACGACTAATTACCACGTTAAAATTCTGATTTGATTACATTACTGATTATTACATGTAAAAAGTAATCGGATTACTAATTACGTTACTTTCAAGTTACTTTGAAAACTGCGCGCGCCTGTGATGGGCGTGCGCCTCAACCTGTTGTCGCTCCTCGCTCACTCCGTAGGCTCCCTACAGTACGTAGGCGTCCCCCCCCCATCCTGCAGGTGCGCGAAGGGGCGAGGCTCCACAGTTTACGGTCGTGCTGGCGATAATTCATGTTAACGGATCTCGGGCTTTCTCCGCGTTAAAAATCCTCGGCTTTTTTCTCCCTTCCTGCCTCCTTTAACCTTTCTCATTCCCCGTTTTTTTCTAAATAAAATCACCCCCTTTTCCCGTAAGACCTCGCCTCGTGTCCGCGTGTCTGTGTGGCCGCACGTGCACAAAGAGCGAACCCGTTACAACATCAAAAAGTAAAACTACAAAGCTCTCCGACGATTGATTAGAGCACGTGCTCGTTAACTGATGCTGCCGCACAAAGATTTTTGGATTCAACACTACATTTGTAACGCTCTTAATTGTAATGTTACACAGTAGTGACTTGACGTGAAACTAAAAAAAAATATATATATATATATATATATAGGGCATCCTTGAAGCATACACCTTATACCTGGTTGAGACTGACTCATAACAATGCCACGGCTATCAATGGCCAAGAGCCATTAGATCAAAACTGTCCATGCTGTCTAGATGAAAGGGATGACATATTTGCTCCCCTGTCAATCACAGAAAGCGGTCGTGGGTGGTTGAGGGTCGATATCACTTTTCTGAGTGAGTGTATTATGCCACCCTATGATGCAGTTTAAGCAGCCGGTTAAAAAGATGTGTTCGCCTGGCTTTAGTATCTGAGAGAAAGCATGCTAGCCTTCTTCCTCAGTGGTTATTAGCTGTAAACTGGGTTGGATGGGAATCGGCAGTTAGTGAGGAAAAGGGGGGAGATACAGTACAGGGTTGATTCACTCGAAACAGGCCCCGAATATAATTAGCTAGGACGAAGCAACGGTACAATGTGCACCTCATAAGTGTATGGGGCTTTAAACATGCCGGGATGATGGTGAGTTAATGGAAGGTTACATCCAGCAAGATGGAGCAACATGTCACATCGACAAGGAGCATGGCAGAAATCGAGTCCTTCTTCTGCAACAGGGTAATTTCAAAGGGGCTTTGGCCACCACGGTCGCCGGATCTGACACCACCAGACTTCTTCCCTTGGGGTATGCTCGGAGGAAAGGTCTACTGCAACGAGTCTTGCACTGTGGAAGATTTGAAGGAAAACATCCAACGTGAAATTACTGCTATTTCCCTCCCCGATGTCCTTGCCGATACGTTCAGGATCATGGCGCACCGTGTCGAAATGTGTCTGGCAGAAAACGGAGTTCACTTCCAACACAGAATATAATGCAATCGATGACACATACGTCAAGTTCAGATTGCTTCATCATAGCGAGGGCTATTACAGAATATTCTGAGCCTCTTTCGAATGAATCACCTACAGGCTACTTCAAATATCTAGTTAGGGTGCAAAGTTATTATTATTATTATTAGTAGTAGTAGTAGTAGTATTTATTGTAGTAGTAGTTTTTAAACAATTAGGACAAATCTAATGAAAAGTATTAGATAAAAAATTTGAATATAGCAAAAGCACACGGTATACAGTAAAGCATACAGTACTGAGCAAAGGTATCCTGGTGATGCTGAATGCTGAGCGGTTGGAACAGATGAGAGGGGAAATGAGGCTGCTGCTGAGGTTATTACGTACATAAACAAGCAATTCAAACAAATATATCTTTACACTTTGCAGCCTGTTGCCATAAACATTTGTTCCTGTTTCGTTCATTTAGTCTACAGTGCATCATTTAACTGAAAATGAAGAAATAAGGGGTTGCTCAAGACTGCTACACAGTTTACAATGCTGTCTTGCTGACATTCTGCATCTAAGAGGCTCATACACAGTCCTAAGTCTTGACATTCACTGCTTCTACTTCACCTTCTGACATGTACAACCATGTTCGAAATTCGGTCTCTCCTCAATCACAGTGTCAGAAATATGACCAGACATAAGTGGTTGTTGCTTAAAGGCTCAGAGCACCGATTCAATCATTCAGGTCATTGAAACAGTCTCGGGAGTCAGTCGAGGCAACTGAACTTGGGATTTTATCTTCAAAATCATTTTCAAATCAGCTGAGTGTTTGAATCAGTTCTTCAACCGTCCTTAGTGGAGGCAAAGATGAATACCAGAACATCTCTGAGCTTCTCGTACGAGTTCTTTTGTCCTGACTTACCCCTATATGTGGCACCGTGTCATTATCAATCTCGTCCATGTACTTTTTCTCTGGATAGAGAAATCCTCATTATTAAAAAAAAAAAAAAAAAAAAAAAAGTAAGAAAGAGGGAGCAGAAGAGCATTTGGTTACGAGCCAGTAGATTAAGAGCTCCTTTATGGCCTAGAGCTCTTGCCTGGGTTTAACCATTCGCCCAAAGCAGTCATGTCTTAAACCTTTTCTTTCTTTTATCTTTGCAGCAGCAATCCCACTGAAGTCTTTTGTCTTTTCTTAATTTTCTGTGACCATGCCAGGAGAATGAAGCTCAGTCATACGTTTAAGGCCATACGTGCCATTTTGGCCCATTTACAGGCTGGTTAGGATGCTTTTTTATTCTCTGGCCAAAAAAAAGAGTTTGTTAACACTGGCAATGTTCTATACAGTACGTACTGTACTGTATACACACTACCGCTCAAGAGTTTGGGATCACTTTATAACTCCATGTTCCAAAGGCATCCAAAATATGCAATCATATTTGAACTTTGAACAGTCGATATTGAGACGTATCTGCTACGCATGATCTGTAAATCCTTCATAAACGGCTTTAATCGGAGCTCATTTTTGTGGCTGGTAGCTCTAAATGAACTTCTACTCCGCAGCAGAGGTACATTTTGGTCTTGCTGTCCTAGGATGGTTTTCATTAGAACCAGTTTCATCATGGAGCTTGATGGGTTTTACAAATGCACTTGACATTATTTGGGTTTTAAGAGTGGACAAAACGTGTTGTAATAATAATAATAATAATAATGTATTGCTGTAATTCAAGATGTAGCTTTTAATGAGAGCCAGTTTCATCATGGTGTTTAAAGGGTTTTGACTATTGTTATTGTTGTTGTTGTTACATAATTACCTAATGCCATGTGTTTTATTTCATAGTTTTAAAATCCCCAGTATTGTTGCAGAATGTAGAAAATAAATCAGAAAACAAAAACAAAGAAATTTGCATGTGATCCCAAACTTGAGTGGTCATTGATGGTTCACTGTAGTTACACACTTATATATATATATATTATGATTATAATTTTATGATTATTTTTGGTGGGCATTTATCCCGATTTTCTCCCTAATTGAGTCATGTCCCTTGCCACCCAATTCCCACTACCATCACATGTTTGACGCCAGCCAAACACATCTTTTCGAACCACTCGCTCACACAGGGGACGGCGTAACACACTCGGAGGACATAAGGAATATAACAGTCTACATGTTTGGGTTTTTCTCTTACTACCTCAAAACAAAAGAGTAACAGCTTGCTTTCCTTTCCAACACTTAATGAAAAAACTTGTTCACACTGTCACAAGTATCAGCGAGTGTGATGTCTCTGATGGCTCTATGAGTTCGTATGAAACCTGAAGCTTTAAAAAATTATCTATTTGAATGTTGGTGACACGAGGAACTTGTCAGATCCTGAGAGATTAAAGCGCCGCTGCATCGCTCTGTTTAGGCAGCCGGGAAGTAAGGGCTGAATCCTACTGGTCACTTATAACATTGTGGGTAATGACAGTGAAATCAACATTCAAATACTGTAGAGCGACACAGCAATAAAACAAGTTGAAATAAATCTTGAATGTCACTCAGCTTCAAATCGTGATAGTTATATCAAATAAATAAATGTAGAGGGAGTATCATCCCATATGAGAAAATAATGCTCTACAGTGGGGGTTAGAGAGCCAAGTACTGTAGGCATCATGTATGCACTTAAAGACTAGCAGCATTATCAGCAACAGTGGCAACAGATTATTCTAAATGGTGCCTATCTACTACGCGCATAATACTCCTGATGGTTTTAAAAAAAAAAAGAAAAAGAAAAAGAAAGAAAGAAAAAAAAGTCATCGTGCTTCTCTTTCGTCATTTAATGGAAAACACTATAATGGAAGCTCAAATTGCAAGGCGAGCAAAAGTGATTACGCCGACACATGCACTTCACCGCATTTGTCAGGGTTAAGTTCACTTCTGCAAAGTAACAAATGCACCTGTTTCTCAAATGGAAAAGAAGAAGCCTCTTCCCATCTCTCCATGCAAATGAGCCTGGCCACATCCTTATTTCAGATACCTAACGATAATTTAATAATATCCACTCGCACAGACAGATTCACGCACACCAAGCAAGAGAAAGAAAAAAAAATTGTGTTTTGATGCACAAGATGATCTCTATATAAACAGGGAAAAATGGGCTGAATCGTAAAATGATGTGTCGGCGGGTTTGTTGCATGCGGGGGGTGGGGGGGGGGGGAACACGCGGTGCTACAGATTCCCATACGTGTAAGCGGGAGTGACGATGACCGGTACTGACTGAACATAGTGTTATTTTGAGGATTTCCCTTAAAAAAAAAAGAGAAAAAAAAAAAGCCTCGCTCAGTGCAAGTGTGGAAAGTTTGTTCTAATTTTCATGAAGTGAAAATAGTGAAAGATGAAGGAAGGAAGTGTGACGCGGCTCACTGACCGAAGTATTCCTCTGACGGTGGGTGGTTCATGTCGAACAGCATCTTCTTGGTCAGTCTGTCCAACTCTTCCTCCGGGTGAGCAGTGGAGGGACCTGGAGCCTGAACCACAGAGGAGACATGGTTACATAGAAGTACAAAAAAAAGTCTCTCTTACACACACACACACGACTTTATTTAGAATCCATGTCCTGTTTGAACAACTTTTTTGAAATGACTGCATCTTCATGATGTTATTGTCTCTTAATGATTTAAACCTCAGTCTGCATAAACCACGATGGCAGATATAAATCACGTTTTTTTTTAATGACATTTATTTGCCAGTAGGTTAAAGAACTTAAAAAAAAAATACTAAAGCAATACATTGAATAAAACAAGCATTTCTGTCATTCTCTAAGAGTTAATGTTCAGTATAAAGTCACAGGGTCAGACAAAATGCGCTCACATGCACTGTTTGTCAAGTTATTTCCATCTCAAGGGAGCGACCATTAGTGGTTATGGAACAGTGTGTTGACCCAGAGGTGACCACACACACACACACACACACACACACACACACACACACACACACACACACACACACACACACACACACACACACACTCACATATACGGACATCCATAATAACTAGTCCCGACATACGCATGAGATTCATGGCAGCGATCATCTCCTGCTCTCCTGCTCTCCTGCTATTGTGCTGATCTCAGAACAGAACATCACGAAAATAGACAAATGAAGATCTCATTTCTTTCATTCTTTCTGATCATTACATCTGCACAACACAAATTTCCCATCATTTCCTTTATGGCCTTGGACATTTTAATCGTTACGCTGTTGTCTCACTTTCTCCCTTGATGGCAAATCTGTCCCCTGCTGCTCTTTATGTGGGTTTCGTAGACGAGTATGTTAGTCATGCGTCAGACGCGTCCGGATGAGGAGGAGGTAAACACTCCAGCTCTGCTGCAGAACACCGTGTCAGCATGGCTGTCTGGCTGACGGTCAGGGATTCTATAGTAAATGACCCCCTGTGTTCTTAATGCTTACAAAAAGAATAAGGGGAAAACTTGGATATAAGCTGTAAAAGCTGATAAATGCTATACTGTATATATATGATTTTAACCGCAACAAGGAAAACAAAACATGAATAAACAGTGTAGAATTGAATGCAATCTTTGTCTTCCCCTGAAGTGTATCGCTCGGTGAAGCTGTAAAAGTGCGAGTACTGTTTACAGCGCACAAAAATAACACATCGCCCTGGAACAGAAGCCGGAATGCTCCCTTTGGTAAACCGGTGGATCCCCTTTTACACTTTCTCTCTGTTGAGCTGTGGCAAGATTCGTCTCTTTCCTCATATAGACATGCTCTTGTTCATGTGGATTGGACAGATGCCCCTAATCCAATTACATGCTGATACATTAAGTTCCATTTCTTAACTATTCAGCAGATTTACTTAACAACTCAACACCCACCTCAAATTAAGCAGAAAACTTAAATCTTCTGATAAACGTTGTTTTCACACCCATGCTCGGCAATGTGATTCAAATAAACCTAGACGGAACTACACTGAAGGAGATGCATACTCCGTTGCAAAACACTTCTCATTTTTATTACTGTGCGAGATTCCCCGATGGGCAGATGATCACAGTTTGGAGCAGTGTATTAAGGTTCTCATTTACTGATCGGTAGGTCCGCGGTTCGAGCTCCACCTCGGCCAGACCACCTCTGTTGGGCCCTTGAGCAAGGCCCTCGACCCCCGCCTGCTTCAGGGGCGCTGTAATAACGGCCGACCTCGGCCTACTAACAAGAAGCTGGGATATGCAAAGAATAAGGAACATCACTGTGCAGTAATATACGTGTGACATATAAAGGCTGAACTGAACTTAACTGAACTTAATTGCTCATGGGTCACTTCATTTTTGTGGTAATTGCAGGCACTGACGTTAAAAGAGAACTTGTTTGTTTCGGAAAGGTAAATGACAGGTTTCTGCATAAAGCACGGCATTCACGCATTCACGCATTCCCCAAGACATAACTACAGTACAGAGTGAAGAGGTATTAGGAAGTAACATGAGAGCTATGCACATGGGGTGGAGCTTGCAGAAAACAAACGTGTGTATTAATGTTGTGTGATTCGCATCTTGTCTAAGTGAAGAGCAGAATGAAGTCTTGTGCCACAGTGAGATTTTAATGTTTGGCCTGAAACCACTAATATGTTCAGCACCAGCCAATTGTTTGGACACAAATTTGGATTAACAGATAAAATTAGATATAAATAATAACAGTCAGTTTATAAGATGTCAGCTATTCTGGAATAGGTCTTGTAAGAACAGTATTATCAAGTGCATTAAAAAAAAAACAAAAGCTGGCTCTCATGAAGACCATCCCAGGGATGCAAGACCAAAACCTACCTCTGCCACAGAAGAGACCATGGAATTAGAAGGTGTGTCCAAACTTTTGACTGGTAGTGTACATGCTTTGAAAAATTTACTTTTACTTACTTTTAGGTACAGTACAGACCAAAAGTTTGGACACCCCTTCTCATTCAAAGAGGTTGAAGTTTTATTATGGCAAGAAAAAAGCAGCTAAGTGAAGAAAAACGAGTGGCCATCATTACTTTAAAAAACGAATGTCAGTCAGTCCGAAAAATTGGGAAAACTTTGAAAGGGTCCCCAAGTGCAGTTACAAAAACCATCAAGCGCTACAAAGAAACTGGTTCACATGCAGAAAAGGAAGACCAAGAGTCGCCTCTGCTGCGGAGGATAAGTTCATCCGAGTCACCAGCCTCAGTAATCGCAGGTTAACAGCAGCTCAGATCAGAGAGCAGGTCAATGCCACACAGAGTTCTAGCAGCAGACACGTCTCTAGAACAACTGTTAAGAGGAGACTGTGTGAATCAGGCCTTCATGGTAGAATATCTGCTAGGAAACCACTGCTAAGGACAGGCAACAAACAGAAGAGACGCGTTTGGGCTAAAGAACACAGTGAAGAACACAATAAAGAAAACTCTTTGAATGAGAAGGGGTGTCCAAACTTTTGTTCTGTACTGTATCTGGCAGACGCCCTTATCCAGAGCGACTTATACTTTTATCTCATTATACATCTGAGCAGTTGAGGGTTAAAGGGCCTTGCTCAAGAGCCAACAGGGATTTGAACCTAAGACCTTCCGAACCATAGTCCAATGAATTAACCACTGAACTACCCCTGACCCCATGGAGGAGTATTTTAGGTCATTACTAAATACATTAATGCAAAAGTAAATTAATGATATTGTCATTACCAGGTTTTTTTTTAAAAGATCCTAATCTAAGACATTGCTTATTTTAAGGACAGAATTTTATATAGCTATCTATACAAGCAAACAGCTTAATATGGACTCATTTTTGCCTGTCATATTACGTACAGTACAAGTTTCCTTGAGTGTTGAAAGTAAAACAATCACTTGTAACATTGTAACACTGTAATCTCAAAAACTTCAAGATCTATGGAAGTACATAGAAATTTAAATGACAGTTTGTCAAACTGTTGATATGTTGAGAGATATGAGTCTGATCATCTCATATCTAACATGTCATTTGCATAACCAAGAGGTTTGATGGAAAGTTCTCCATAGTGGCATCACATACGTTAGGATATCGGCGATCACCCGGCTGTCTGGTTTTCCCTAAATGAATGATTTGTGTTGACTGACTGGATCGGATCCCGCCAGATGACTGTCCAGATACTCCAAGGTTATTTGGTTGATGGATCTACTAGATACCGGTGACAGAGTGGATGACTATAAGGCTACAAGTCAACCTGGACACAGCACTATGAAATAAAGCGCTAATCATGAGCTCTCACCTCCTGGTCTCCTACAGGGGCTTTGTAATCAGGATCGCCCCAGAATGCAATTTACAACACCCTAGTCTCTCAATCAAACTTTCTGCTTCTCTGTCTCCTACGGTACCAATGCACTCGCGGTTTAATCACTCTACACCTACAAATACATTTGATTCTTTGACTGCATAAGGAGTTTGTCTTCTGTGTGTTAATTAAGAAAATGGCAAAAAAAAAAAAACTAGACGATTTATCTTTTTACAAAAATTTTTACGGTTATGTCTTTATCTTTTTTTTTATCTTCTTTATCATCTACTGTATAAAATTGAAGTTTTTCGAGAATGAATGAAACTTATTTCCTTTCAGTAGAGAAGTTCAGCTTTCTTCTTACAAACGAGACATAATTGAATGTTTACAATACTCTACCAAGGGGGAGAGAGAGAGAGAGAGAGAGAGAGAGAGAGAGAGAGAGAGAGATGGTGAAAGCACTGGCACGCTGGCAGACATAAAATAATGCCATACATCTAATTAAAATAGTAATAATAGAAACAGGAATGGGTGCAGTGCAGTTGCCCCCTCCTCTGCACCCCCTTGTGCCAATTTACTAAACCCACATGGGATTAAAGACATTTGTTGCTGTTACATAGGATGGCATAATACTGTAGATAGATGATTAGAACAGCTTATAACAAGCACTGTTACCAAAACAACGAGAGGATGGCACGTGCTTCCAGGCCGAACAGACCCTACTGAGAGAGAGAGAGCGATGAACTGAACTGTTCTCGAGAAAACGCGCCAGGTGGACGTGACACGATATAAAGCCTAAATGTTTCCCGTTTGATGTGGTTAATTTTGGAGGGTTAGTGATTTCTCAGGACCTCCTTTCCCACAATATCTGTACGCACAACAAAACCACAGGTTTCACAGCTCAGCTTTTCTTACACACTTCTCCAAAGAGCTCCCCACATCCTATAGCTCTTAATATCCCCGCGATTAGGGAACTCTTATACAAAGAGGTGACTGACCTGTGCGACGCGTCAGACGGATGTATAGAAGGCAAGGGCGTGGAATCAGTGGGGTTTATTCGATTCGATAGGTTCTTTTCATGATCTAATAATCGGACTTACGATCCATAGGTGAGCAAGACTCGGGTAATCCTTCGTCCCCGGAGCCATGCGGCTCTTCAACACCTCTCCACAGGGGCATGGGAACGTGGACTTGGAGATCTAGGCTTAATGCTCTTCTACTGTATATATAGTACATCAGGGTGCTCCCTGTGTAACTCTCTCATCTGTCAGATTCAGCATCTGCTCGGTTACTCTCACTATTACCATATTGTGCCATCACACACAGACTGTTCTTTGCACAATTTATACTATATGCATCATCACTTTGCCACAATTAAAACTGATCAGTTCCCCCTTTTTTCTTATTTCTTTTTTTATTTATTTATTTTTAAACTTGTGATTTCTATATTCGATTTATATGCTTCTTATACACACTATCAATCAAAAGTTTGGGATCACTTTCGAACTCCATGATCATTCCTGGTTTTTATTTATTCCGACATTGTAAAACAATGCTGAAGACGTCCAAAATATACAATAATCTCCTTTGATCAGTTGTTATTCAGATGTTTCTGCTTCTCATGATCTGTAAAGCCTTTTTATCGACTCTAATCTGAGGTACTGCTTGTTACTGTAATTTGTGATTTCTGAGGCTGGTAACTCTAAATGAACTTCTCATCGTGGTGCTTGATGGGTTTTGTAAATGCACTTGACAATTCTGTTCTTGCAAGAACCATTCCAGAACAGCTGATGTCCATGTCTGAAAATAACGACTGACTGATGTTGTTGTTACATAATTACGTAATGCCATATGTGTTATTTCACAGTTTTGAAATCCTCTGTATTGTTGTAGAATGTCGGAAATAAATCGGTAAACAAAAACAAAGAAATCTGCAAGTGATCCCAAACCTTTGAGCGGTTGTGTATACTTTTTCTTTTCTTTTTCTTTTTTTTTTTGTTCTTAGCATTGCACTAGTAACTTCTGGCTAGTTCTCACATCACCGTGTGTATACTGACTATATACTGACTATATGTAAGATACAGTGTGCCATTACATCTATAACCTTTGTGCTGCAGTCTCTATTGCTGCTGGATATCCGAATTTCCTTCGAGATCAATAAAGTATATACAGTATATATATATTTCACGTTTCATCAAATGAAACGAATTGAATGATGGGAACAGGTTAAAGCAGGAACTCAGAACAGGTGAATATATTATGTAATGGACCAATATTGGGACAAGGAAGACAAAGGACTAAAGCAAAGCACATGTGGCAATGTAAAAAAATAAATAAATAAAAAAGCGCATGGAAAGAATTTTAAAAACATGTTTTTGAGAACAGATGAAAAAAAAATCTCTTTAAGTGATTGATTAACTGACAAAAGGGTCTTGTGTTGCGGCGGTCCGCTAAAACGCGGCGATGGACCGTGTCTTAGTCATGAAACACAAGTACATATTTTGTGCCAATGTTTAAAGAGAATAATTGATGGATGTTACCATCTAGTTTCAGAACATTTCATCCTTTTAAAAATGTGACCCTCGAGAAGGCCTCACAGAATTTATGTGCACGTGAGAGCGAGACAGCGAGCGAGAGACTTCGTGTCCATGATCTACCATGTAAAACACAAAAACAATGACAACAACAGGGCTGTTGAGATTATCGCAGAACATTGTGAGCTGAAACAACAAGTTTACTGCAGGCGAAAAAAAAAAAAAGCAGCTCAAGGCCACTTTATAAGGAGCATGCAGAGAAAGTATAGACTTCCCTGAGAAATAAATGGGTCATGTTGTTTCAGCTCTAATTAAAACGGCAAAGTAAAACAAAAAAAACAAAACAAAACAAAAAAAAACTCCACAACAGCCACGTCTAAAGATACACACAGCCGAGGCAAAGAACTGCAGGAAACGGCGAGTACGGAGCACTGGTAATAATTAAAGAAGCAAGATCAAGGAATTTCCGGTATTAGAAATTCGCACTGATGAAGCGAGAGTATAAAAATGTTCAATAAGGAGGAAATAATTATTCGGCTTGAATGCACATGTGCAGGAAAGATGAGAATGTGTTGCTGTTTGCTTTGTGCGTGAGAAGAATGTGTGTTCATGAAAGTAGGTCAGGTTTTGGAAACTGACACATCTCCCTGCTAGCAGATTAGAACAAGCCTAAAGAGTGAAGGAAGAGAGAGAGAGAGAGAGAGAGAGAGAGAGAGAGAGAGAGATGTCCACTGAGGGGACTTCAATGAGTCCATGCCTTTGGCCGCTTTCTACCTGGCTCTTAGAAAGCCAACTCCTTTCTTCTTGCTCTACCCGTCGTAAAAAAATGAAGTCATAATTAAAAGTTTATGATGGCCGGAGTTACTACTTCAGAAATGATGTTTCTCAGTCTGTTTGTGTCACTTTCGTTTGCTCCATAAAGCTGAGGTGTGGTGAATCCTTTCCGTCGGCCTCCAAACAGCTGCGGGCGGATCATTTCAAACGGACGGCTGACGGTTATCTCCTGTCCAAACACCAGCAACCTGAATTACTTCCTCTGCCAAATACTCGGGGCGTGAAATAGCTCACGTAGAGTAAAACTTGATCTCGGGGCAAGGAGCGAATGATGAAGGGTCGAGAGTGCCGGGCTGCTGTGTGGGTTGTGCGCCAGCAGGGGGTGCTGTTACGCAGAACTACAGTACGAGTAAGTCAGGCGCATATCGGACCTGAGAGGGCAACAGCTTATGCGGAATGAATAAATAAATAAATAAATAAATAAATAATCTTTATTGGTGTTTTAGCATAAAGTCCCGACATCGTATTTAAGTTTGCATGAAGTGCCAGTGAATGTTGAGTCCATCATGACTTAAGTATCGCCTACTTGTACATCCCGACCGTCCCAGCAATCACTGATTCCACATACTGTAGTACTTGACTTTTCAAACAAGTCCTGACTCCACTGAGTCTCGGCAAACACTAACTGAGTTGTGGATCAGTGATTTCTAATGGTCTCAGCTTAGGCGAGACCAAAAATCACAGCAAGTGGAGTCTGTGCATACCAGGGTAAAGACCCCACCCACATACCCAAGACGATGGCTGCAGTGTCCTTACTCTGACATTTTTTAATTTTATTTAAACTTTCTATCAAATATAAACTCAAATAACCCATCTTTTTCTGCATTATCATTTTGTACACAGGACATACGCAGCCTCTAATTAAGCACAACCCATTCGTCTAGCAAGTTTAGCGGTGCTGTTTGAAAACCACTGCTACATAAAGCACATATGGGATGGGGGTGGAGAGAGAGCATAGGTGAGGGAGTGGAAATGAAATGATACAACGTTTGCTAGTTTAAAAAGAGCATCATCTTCTTTTAAAAAAATAAATGCAACAGAAAGCAGTTTTAACAAGTTTAAGTAGACACACTTACATACACGCTTACTCCTGTAGTGTTTTAAACAGAAGACGATAAAGTACGAGGGTGAGTCAGAAATGATCCGCACTCTGGTCATACAGTATTAAAGCTTCTGTTGGGCTCATCAGCGCTTTCCGTTCGAGCCTACAGTCTCCCTGGTCACTTTTGCGCAGGTGTGAGTGTGTTACATCAGTAACTGCGGCGTGAGCCGAAACGGATGCCCCGCTTGTGATCCTTGTGGCCCGAGTGTGTACCTGATGCCAAAACAACTCACAGAAGAGCATAAACGGAAGCGTTTGGATATTCAGTAAATTTGGACCGGTACTCTAAGGAAGGTGAAAGTTTCTTAAAGAAAATCCTGACTCGTGATGAGACATGGATTCCTCACGAGTACGGAACGGAAACATCCTCAATCGCAGACCAAGAAAAAGTTCAAAAGTCAACCATCAGCTGGTTTTCTAGGATTTTCAGGAGGCAGTATTGGAACATTATCAGGGAAAAGGTTCAACAATCAGCAGTGCTCGGTACAGTAAGATGCTTATTGAAGAACTGAAGCCTAAACTTATGATTAAACTCAGAGCACTGCTATCCAAAGGTTTGTGATCTTGCATAACAATGTACTGTACGTCTGCACGCTTTTGTCACACTGTAAACTCACTTCATTTCGCGGTGTTGAAGCATCCTCTCTATAGACCTGATCTATCTCGATTCTTCATATTCTCCTATGTTTCAGACCAAAACTAATGATTTGTGGCCTCATGACCTGCCGTGACCACCTTAACATAAATGCTTATGTTTGCTTACTCCAGTGAGGACTTGAACAACTACTACATGTCCTGATTCCATGTGGTACTGATGTGTACTGACTCCATGGATCATAACAATGTACTGATTCCATGTGAAGAAATAAGCACTTGGACATTTCACATGTGTCCCCCTTTCCAAATTAATAGATAAAAGATTAAAACATATATTCTTACTTTGAACTCAGAAACATAAACAAAGATAGTATGGTTAAAAAACAAGATCGCTAAGAAAAAAAAAAAAAAGGACAACTCTGTGTGGTGCAATTTTGGCCCATATCCTTTTGTCAAATTGTTCAGTTCCCCAGGGACACAATGGTCCATCGGATGGACTCTCACTTGCAAAATCCTCCATGAATTTTTAATGCAAGTCGTGGGATTAGCTAGGCTGTGCAAGCCCTTCACCTACATTTTTAGAAACCGGTCTTGGTTTGTTTTTTTGGCTGAATGTTTGGGGTCTTTGTCCTGCTGAAACTTGATCTTCACAGATTTAGTTTCTTGGCCAATGACATTCCCCTCTAGTATGTTCCACTTCCTTGCCCCATTCATGTTCCCGTCAATGACATGTGATGCCTCAGTAGCATTTGCACAGAACCTGCCCCATATCAGGATGCTCCCAGCCCTGTACAGATGCTCATTGTGGGTGTACTCGTTTGGGAATGATACAGTACGTTCTGTCCTTTGTTCTCCTAATCTAACAAACTGAATTATTGTCAGTCAGATCTATTCTGTTTTGTCCTTTGTTGCGACAGAGTTCTTGGATTTTTGTCCAAATGTTTGAGTGCAATATTTCCCACATGGTAGTAATGAAATGAAATAAAAATGACTTAGTAATGTATTGAAAATGGCTGTGGCGCAGCCCACTGTGCGACTGTTGTGTCTGCTGCTTTCAGGGCTTTCTGCAACTCATTTTAAGTGACTGGCACCTTCTCTTTGTCCTTTCTTATATCATAAATCTGAGAGTGTTTTGTAAAATCATGCATGGTACAACCGTCTGGGGACGATTTACAACGATTAGGTATAACAAACACAAACCATTAAGTCCAATATAGTGCCGGTTCTTCTGGGCGGCTCTAGTCCCTGGGGACAGGACTCCACAAGCCCTCTGAACGTTGCCAGCGGATCCTTTGGGTGCTGTGGGTAGCGGAATGGGACCTCTGTGGATTGGTCTTGTTTGTTGGTGCATCCCATGGATGGATCAATCGGATTGGGATCTGGGAATTTGGAGGCCAGGTTGGCAGCCTTGGTTTTTTTGCCGGCTGTGAATTGTGGTACACTGGCTCGTCTGGTAGCCTTTCTATCACTGCAAACATTGGCTGCTTCAGCGATTTGTGCTTTTCTGTGGGATCCGTCCAGACGGAGTGGCCTCTGGTCCCTGCGGGCATGGCTGAGCCTTGGGTGCCCATGCTCCCATCACCAGTTTACTGGTCCAGCATTGATAATCAATGTTAATGTGATACTGTTTTAGCTGATCGGACTATATCGAGACACTGCTACTGATTATACAGTAAAATGCAGTTTTAAACATGTATTAGTTTATGTTCATGAATATATCCTTCATTGTTTGGATTTATAAGTGCGAAATCAAAAGCACTGGAAGTATATTAAAGCAACAAAACAAATATGTCCACATATTTTAAAACCATTACCTTTTTAATAATTTCCATTACTCTCTGGCAAAGAATGTGTGCATGAATAAGAGAGAGAGAGAGAGAGAGAGACAGAGAGAGAGATTGATGTCTGCAGCAATTTACTGCACTGATGACTAACTCTTTAGAAGACGAATGTCAATGCTTTATTATTAATAGGGGCACGAGACTCGGTCTTCCTGCTACACACAAACCACTTGGATAAATAGAGGTGGCCGAGCCCTGTAGTCAGCACTTCTTCTCAGTGAGATCTCGGCCCTGTCAGGGACAGATGAAAGCAGAGTGCCTCTCCTATTCACTCACATACATTTTATGATTCGGAAATGCATTTTATATAACGCAAAAATTTCATATTAGCGATTGAAGGTGTTGCAAGTATAATGTATAAATTAAACACAGCAGATGATGATGGAGGTGTAAAAGAAAGGGATTGTATCGATGTCGACATGTACATGCTTTAGCCAGATGTGAGCTTTTGAGACAGATTTCATGGAATTTTCATGTGCATGACCGAGATCACATTCTACCCTGTTTTCATCTTTGACGTTTTTATGTTTTGTGCTGCTGATTGTATAACTGCCTGACTGTGCCAGGCATATGGGTGTCCCTAATAAAGTGCATGGTGGATTTATATACGCATGGGTCTGCCACTGTCTGGTCAGCAACGATCAAGTTTTCGGCGATGCCTCGTTCCTGCACTACGTTACTCACCGTAGAAAGAGATATGAGAACGTGAACCGGTGCTCCGATGTGCACGTGTGATCTTTGCTCTCTGAAACATCCGGCAGCCAGAAACACTTAAACCTTGTCCCCGTTGATCGAACGCACCCGTGCACGTCCTCTTAGCCGCGCCAATTATAGCGCACGGCCAGCCGATGCCTGATGCAAACGATCACTTGTCGCAAGGTGCGAAAGCTACCAGCCGTGTTCGGCAGAATTAGAGGAAAAGACGTATGCGGCGGCGGCGCTGAGGTGACCGTAGGCCACAAATAGACTTCATTGACAAAGTTGTACGTGCTGCCTGGAACAGAATGATCAAGCCGTAATGAGAACTTCACTAACATGACTTATCTCAAATTGAATTAAGCAGAAATAGAACAAATCTCCCCGAGTAGCCGTCCATAGCTGGTTGGAGAAGACAATCTGTACCTTGAAGCTGTTTTTCAGCCGTGTAATTGAATCTGCGTGTGTGTGTGTGTGTGTGTGTGTGTGTGTGTGTGTGTGTGTGTGTGTGTGTGTGTGTGTGTGTGTGTGTGCGCGTGTGTTACGTTAAAACCGAGGCTCCCTCCCCAATCTCCCCAAGAGCAATCAGCTCTTCTCTCCTACGTTTCCTGCTAGTCTCCCGCCCCACCCCAGCAGGCAAGCGCCATGTGGTACAAGTGCTACTTAATAATAACCCCATCCTCCTAATCTCTTAAGTGTTTTTAATCCTTGCTGCTCCCCCTATTTTTATCTCATTTAGAAGAGTGGGTTGATTAATTCACTCTTGTCAAACTAATGGTATGTACAGTAACAGTCTGACACAATTACAGATTAACACCTACTTTGCCTTAATACTGACACGCATACCGTATGCCAACATGTGCACACATGATATGCGAGCATGAGTGTGTGCGCGCGCACACACACACACACACACAATTTGAATATGAGTGCATGGTTTAAAAAATAAAAAATAAATAAAAAACAGCAGGATGTTATCGGGTAAAGAGTGATTTATAATACCAGCCACGAAGAGAGACTTTAATGAATTATATTATAAACCATAATGCATCAGTTGGATATGACATCTGCATGCATGCATGTGACCTCATTATAAAAACTCAACAATAGACATAAAACGCCACATGGCATTATAAAAAATCTTTGATTTATGGTAGATTTAGTGAGGTAGATTTTCTGTTTAACATCTTAGTTTTGCTTATATTGTCCCCATTTTTCATCAGTTAACAGGAAAAATATATGATATTATTAAATATAATATACAGTAATATAATATAATATAATATAATAGGCGTGATCAATGCTTTCTTACTAAAAACTTAGCCACACTAGTGATAGGACATTTTTCTTTCTTTCTGTTTTGTTAATTAACAACACGTTTTAAAATTATTATTAGAGTTTATGTCGCATCTGCCAAAAAAAAAAAGTCAAAGTGCTTCACTAATCACTAACAGCTACTGAGATTGAGAATTCTGCACTGCTCCTGTAACAATATGGTAGTTTACCCCTATTCACTATTAACAGTGTTTATTATAATTACTGTTGGAAAAATGTTTCAATATTAATTTTAGTTATGTTTCGAGGGGTGTTCAAGTCAAACCGGGACTTATTATTGTACATAACAACGGAACACTTTTTTTTATGAGATGAAAAGAAAAACAACCAATTCCTCTACAGTATATAATCTCCTGCTACACTAATGCACTTATCCCAGCGTTTCACTAATGCTTGGATGCCATCAAGGCAGAAAGTTTTCTCAGTACGCCAGAGCCATGATTTGGACTGTCTGTTTCCTCTAATGACGCAAAGATCGGATCGATCGGATCCATCTCGGTCAGGATCGTCATTCATAGACACTGTACTGTATTTTTGATTCTTTAAAACGAGTGCACCATTCAGATGTTATACTGCAGTTATGAGTCTCATCACTGTACTGTGCGTGAAGTCTTCTGCATGAATGTCCGCGTCATTCACAAGAGATTCCGTCACCAAGTCCTGGTTTGACTTGAACGCCCCTCGTATAATAACTTCATACATTATGTCTGCAAGACGAGATGACACCGTGGCTTAGTGGTTAGCATCGTCATGTTGTTATGATATACATATTATGATATATTAGCAACCCTGCATGTTATTACAACGTGTAGGGAGCATGTATGTGCATAATACATACATAAAATGAAAATATTGAAATGAACGATTACTGGTAACATTTTTACATTTTTATTATATGGATAGGGGGCACGGTGGCTTAGTGGTTAGTGCTGTTAGCGCTGTTGAGTTTGCATGTTGTGGGTTTCGTCCGGGTTCTCTGGTTTCCTCCCAGAGTCCAAAGACATGCAGATTAGGCTAACTGGCGTTCCCAAATTGCCCGTAGTGTATGAATGTGTGTGTGTGTGAATGTTGACAGCACATCCTGCCACGGTTATACAAATGGGAATAAATACAATGGTTACCATACATACAGCACTACAGAGGTTCGAAGATGGATGGATGCTTACTTAAAAAGCCATCATGGAGTTCCCCATTCTGCTAAATATTTAGCAGACTACTTAGGGACCCATTAGTACTTAATAAACTACAAGACAATGCTAGCCATATAAACAATTACCGATTTTTTTTTTGTTGTTGCCAGTTTTCGTTTCACTTTTTTCAGTTTGGCTTAATAATTAATAGGTTCAAACAGTAACAACATACTAACACAAAGTGTTAATGGTTAAGGACTTATTAAATCGCCGATAGCCTTCCTGTTTTAAATAAAGGCATTACACTGAGTTAACTAAAGCACTAAGCAAGGAGCTCTAACCAACCTTTTCTATGATACCTGTCCTGTGAGCCAAACCCTCAATAGAAATCCTTCAAACCTGTCGCTGCGCAATAAATGAAACTTCCTAAAATGTGCTGTTTCTCAGGTAGATTGATAAGCAACCAGTTGGGCTTTTCAGGAGGCTTATTAAAGAGGAAGCAGCTTCAGGAAAAACTAATGAAATACCAGTAGGTCAATCATTTACATCTCAGTCAAAAGAGGAGACAGAATCTAGTGCCAGAAAGTACAGAGAGAGACGAGAGAGAGCGAGAGAGAGAAAGAGAGAGAGAGAGGGGTTTAAAAAATGTCTCTCAGCACGTTTTAGATAAATAATGATAATGTCACCTAGAAACTAGGTAATGCCTTTATCATGATCACAGTCATTACCTTAATAAAGCCTCTTACCTGTGAGTGCACAATGTTCGATTTGAGTGATGGACCTTTAAACGAAACAGACTTTAAGAAGGATTCTGCAGCAAATGCGTAAGCGTAGTGGTTAGCACTCACCCCTAGGGTCTGGGGTTTGAGTCATGCCTTCGGGTCTGTGTGTGTATGGCGTTTGCATCTTCTCCTTGCGCATGGTGGGTTTCCTCCGGGTATTCCGGTTTCCTCCCACAGTACAAACATATGCAGATTAGGCTAATTAGAATTTCCAGATTCCCCCAAGTGTTGGAGTGATTGTACGAGTTTGTGAGTGTTTGTGCCCTGCGAGGGATTGGCACCCCATCCAGAGTGTACCCCGCCTAGTCCCCTGGGAAAGACTCCAGGCCTCCCGTGAGCCTGTACGGATCTGTAAGGTTAAGCAGTGTGGAGAGTGAGTGAGTAATTGAGAGAAACTTCTGATGTCCTTGAACGCAGAGAGGACTCACTTAAAGAGTTTAGACTTAAAGCCTCCATTATGATTTAAATACTTAAATAGATAAAGTGTCTATTAGTTCTGTCACACTATATGAACACAAACCAAACGAATGAGAATAATAGTAAAAAAAAAAAAGTCTGGCTCAATCTTGTCAAAATAATAACTCCTACAAACGGTGATGAAGATAATAATAATGATAATAATAATAATACCACCACCACCAAGAACAATAATAATAATAATAATAATAATAATAATAATAATAATAATAATACCACCACCAAAAACAACAACAACAATAATAATAATACCACCATCACCACCACCAAAACAACAACAACAACAACAACAACAACAACAATAATAATAATAACAATAATAATAACAATAATAATAATAATAATAATAATAATAATAATGTCTAACCCATCTATCTATTCCCTTTCAGGGGTGGGGTTCACCAGGGGCCACATGATAAGATCATGATACCCAGAAGGCAATTTTATTTGTATTGTATGAAGATTTCATAAACATCTAGATATTGTTTTTTTTAGGTTTTGTTATAATTCTAAACACACTTTCCTAATAATTTGCTAATCCCACACAGGATGTTTTGCTGGCAGTCAATGTGTAATTTGTTTAGAGCGTATCACTTGTAGGACTATATAGCAACTGCAACATTTTACCACAAACATATAGGAGTCAGTGTGGAGAATCAATCAATCTATCAATCCATATATCTATTATTTGCACAGTCCTTGTAAATGGCCTACAACAAACTTTACTGTGCAATTTAATCCGGAACATCAAAGGTACCACACACCCCTTGTTGGTTCCTACTGCACAACTAAGAGTTGCTTTTTCTGGAATAAAAGGCCTTAATGTTGTTTCCTGGCTGCAACAGCTGACATGTACGAGACACAGCTCTTCAGGAACAGATCAGGCCATGTGTCATAGCTGGACAGCGGTCTCGGCTTGTGCCAAACGTATTCAACAAGGGCCGCTCTGTTTTCAGTTCCCTCCCTGTGGTCAGTGCACACTTCATTTCACGCTTAGCGGACCTTCGTCATCTGCAAAAGTGAATAATTAACCGACTGCGAAACTTTCCACTGATCACAAAGTTTAAACTTCACAAATCTAGTGTTTATTTTCATGTGAAGCGTGGACTCGTGTACACGTCACACGTAAAAATGCAAAGAGGCCGCATAATAAACCCTTTGTACGTATGTCTCATCTGGGTGCAGTTACAACCGATCCTACTCTCCTTAAGCACTTATAACTGAGCATGGATCTTTCCATGATGTAATCACTTCAATCACTTCTTGGACAGGTGGCGGGTTAATCAAGGCTACAAGTCTCTTTGGATTGACGTATTACTACCGATTAAATTACACGTAATCGCAACTGTCGTGTGCTAACAATATATCCACTTACATACTTAATACGGGGATTGTTATTCCAAAAACCCCAGAAACATACCACATGTTGTTTAGAACCCGTACCAGCACTCGTGGCCGACCAAGCACCGTGTCAGAGGCAGGGACTCGCAGAGGTGAAAGGATAAGTGTAATGCTAGAGGCAACACACAAGCCAGAGAAAGTGGGCCAAAAATTCAACAGGAATATATAGTTAATCCATTAAAATAAATAAATCAATCTTTAAAAAGGACAAAGCAAAATTCCTACAGACACACACGCACACACACACAATCCACATTGCCTACATGAATAGTTAAGAGTAAATCCACATTAAAAATCCTTTCATATTTCTTAAAAGTCAAAGGTCATGAAGTTCTTTAATGTTGCGCGAGGCTGACGAGAAAGACGACCCAAATGCGAATGTCATGTAATCGAAGAAAGCCGTGTCAGATCAGCAGCCGTGCATGTTCTAGAAGGGGTTTATTTTAAGAAGGTGCTGACCGGGTCAAAGCCAGGTTTGTTATCTGGGTCACCAAAGACCGGGAAGCGGGAAGGGGGGGGAGGGACGGAGGAAAAATGGGAACGATGTCAGGCGCAGGAAAGCTAGACGTGAATGTTTGACCTTCTAGGGGCCTGCGGGGATTCGGCAGTACTAAATCGAAATCCTCCCGGTCAAACGTCACTCAAGCTCGGCAATAACACGCGCGATCATCCAGCTTAGCCTCCTTCCGATTTAACAGAAACAAGATGCAGGCTTTGAGCCTGAAAGATGTATACAGTATATATGAACGGAATTTGTTTCATTAAGCAGTGTGAAATTCGCAGCATTTTTTCAAACATCAAACATATTCCAGAGGATTTATCTAATTAAGTGTCCTAGAGCTGCGCGGCTTCCTATACACCTTACTCCTGACATCAAAGAGCCAATCAGAGGGCGGATCCCCAGGGCTCGGCCAGTCAGAATCATTATTATAGACGTCTCATGTATCATAGTATATCATATCTATCATGTATTATAGACGCTGACCTTTTAGAAGTGACCCGGGATTGTGGTAATTGGAATCGCAAATCACAGCGGAGACCCCCTGCAGTGTAAAACCGGGGCATCACTGAGCACGAGGGCAAAAGTTAAAAGATCAAAAGGAAAACAGCCCCCTTGCAGGAACTGGCATGGCACTGATAACGTTTTCATGCTAACAGATTGATGGATGAAGACATTGTTTACAGCTTTTTTTATGTAGAAGTTGAGCAGAAAAACCTAATTACTGGAATAAAGATCAGTGATTTCTTCTAAGAAAGGATGTGACCCTACAGTACATACTCGAAACAGCGCGACGGATCATGAAGAGGATCTCAGTCAACAAAGTTTTCGAGTCGGATGTGCTAATACGATATGTGTTTTATTCTCTAATATTTGCAAATGTTGTGACATTTCTATCAAACCACACTGACATTTCTGCTGTGTGTGTGTGTGTGTATCTTGAGGATGAGCAGTTGCCGTTGGTGTGACAGCTGTGTGTACCCACACACCAGTGACATCAGGGAGCAGACAGAGACCTGTGCCGTGAGTGCTGTGGCATCATGTTCGTGAACTGCGCATTCAAACACGGCCCATTACACGCGGTTATCGAGATGAATAATTCGCGCAACACCGAAGCAGGCCCGGTGATCAGGTCTCACCACATGACAACTCATGCTCATCATGGTTCAAAAATAAAGATGATGACTAAGACTAAGCAAGGCTGCTAAGACGAATGTTTATAAGGCATCCATTGAGGCTTTATGTGCGAATCAAATCTCGAAATTCCTTCAATCATTAAGTACATTCCACCTTTCAACACACAAGGGAAAACCCAATATTAATCACACAAACTAAGAACTGATTTAATGAGTGAATTAATAAATAAATCAATAAAGAGGTTTAATAAGAAACCTTCCTTTTTAGACTACCCCTGGCTACTGAGATATTATTGTAATTATTATTAGAATTAATTGTATTATCAGTAAGTGATTTATACAGTACTATGTAGGGTCATGATGGGCCTCGGGCCTGTCACAGGAACCCTCAGGGCAGGTATACACACTGGAATGGATAAAAGTCTAACACTTAATCATAATGCGAACAAATTGCACTAGATTAACAGTGTGGGAGATTTCTGCAAAATCATGCACTTGTAACTGAAATCCTGTAATGAATAAACCTCAATGATTGTAACTGCAAAGTGATCCTGCTGTCACCGTCTATATAAATGTTTTGTCTGTGCATTAGTCAGAACTCAGTCTTTCACTGATATCGTAACGTTTCTGACATTTAAGGACCTGAAACCTGTCTGTCTGTCTGTCTGTCTGACTGTCTGACTGTCTGTCTGTCTGTCTGTCTGTCTGTCTGTCTGTCTGTCGTCACAGCATTGCGCAAAACCCGGCTGAATTAAATAAAACTTCACCAGTCCTTAAATTACATGTCCTAAATTAACCGCTGGACAGAATTAAATTTTTGCATTAAGTTTAAGCTGCACCATAAGTTTAATCAAAATGTTGAGCAAAAATGATGTTATTATAGCGCTTTAGTAATCTACTTTAAAATAAGCTACTAAAAAGCTACTTGCTCAATGTAAACAAACACCTGCACCAATAGATATTCATCTAAACTGCATTTTATTTCATTTTTTTTTTACAGTTGAAGTGGCATAAGTGAATTTTAACGCGCTGGAGTCGTTTTAAGAGAAAACGTAATCTTTATCCAATCTTTTTTTTTATTTTATCTGTGATTCACTCTCCGATTACCGACCAGGGAGTGTATTTGACTGACCTTCTACTTGTTTCTACAAACTCTTTTCCTATCAACGACGGGTACTTAGGCTAGTTTATTCCTAATTCTGATGCTGCAAATTCAAAATAGCATGGCGTAGGATGTAGTGGAAGTAAAAAGCAGAGAGACGGTTTAAGTCTGGTGTGTCTTAGGATGTGTTCACACTTGACAAACAAACTTTCATATTGGCTTGGTAGGTCAGTTAATGCGCTTCACGCGAACAAGTGTGAACAACGGCTTGCGCGGTTCGATTAAAAAGCGAACGCACCATGGACCAAAGATACGTAAACGAAGCAAAAACAGCTAAGATGTCACGACACCAATAAAATGCCATATTAATTCAGTATCTGGTCTGACTGGCACATTTCCAGCAAGTGCAAAGATTTCAACATATGTGTAAAGATATCCAAGGAGCGCATCCAGAAAGATCAATGAATTGCATCACAACACCGTCTTGTGGTCTGATGTTGAAAACGCCAGTATGAACAAACCAGGACTTAGTGAACCAAAACAAATGCATCATTTTATATGTTGGTGCACGAATGCAACAGCAGCTCTCAAAATGTAGATGGAGGATGGATTTGATTTTCTGTTACTGTAGATGGTTCAATTCTGTCTGCCTGGATATCATTCTAGTGATCATTATAGCTTATGGCTTTAACCCATTTCAGTAAAAAGCAACAAATTAAACCCCCCTCCCTTTCTCACTTCCTGTCTCTCCATCATTTATTTCCTTCTCTTTATTCACTTCAGCTTTTCTTTACGATAAACGGATATTATCTCTAACACTAAGTGACTTATTCAGCTACAAATTAAAATGGTTGTATACAGACTCCACTGTAGACACAGATAAATATACAAATATCTAGTGTGCCTACAAAACAAATCCTTCTTGCTAATGATTTCAGAGCCATATATGGTTCATTGCCTCTGGCATAAAGAAGACTTTAATCCCTACATTATTTTCCTGGTGCCGTTTCCTTGTTAGTTCCTTTTCATTTTCATCTACTATCAAAGTGATCACAATTTCTATATTTTTAATTGGTCCAAAAGCAAAGCAACACAAGGTCTTCAGTTCTCTACACCTGTCGTTTACTTTATATGCCACACTGGGAGTAGAACAGCAATCTACAGGCAAAAAAGCGCTTTTTGTTTCCAACGATATTAATTAGTCCTCTTAATACACATAACAATGCGCAATGTGGTATTCAATTTGGGTTTAATAAAAACACAGTCCTTGATGAGCTGTTCCCCAATGGCTGGACTGCAAATCTTTTGCACCACTTTGAGCATAAAATCCTTGAATTAGGCGAGACTCAGGGGTCTGTTCAGAACCACACACAGCCGTGAGAGTATGTGCATATGGATGTTACTCCAAGTGTCTCTATGGAACAACACACAGTTAAGATATCCTGCATCTACTGTAGATCACTAGTTAGATCACCGTTTTGAAGAGTGTCCACACCAGGCATGTAAAAATATCCCTCATAGTGACTGACTGCAGATCTGGTAATATTGTTAACCACAAAAACAGAAGTAAGGAATTGAAAAAAACAAAACAAATGTAAGATATTTTAATTATAGGCATGCACGAGACGTTAAACGCATAAGAAAAAAAAATGCTGCCAGATACTATCCCATCCCAGAGGTTGCCGTAACCTGACTTTATTTATTTATTTATTTATTGAAATCTTAAATAAGATATTCTTGGAAAGATCTGAAAACCAATACAGCGATTTGGGGTAACAAATATTTCTTCCCACGATGCTCAGCATCAAATGTGGTGTATTACATTTTTTTAACAATTATAATTCCAACAACAATTAACAATTATAAGTGTCACCAATAAACTTCATGCTGGTAGGTACTGTAGACTGACGATTTAATTTGCTCGTAGTAATAAATACTGTAAGTGTGTACCAAGGTGTCCGTGGTGTCCTGCAATAGACTGGTATCCAACCCAGAATCTGTTCCTGCCTTTCAATTTTCTGGGACGCTCAAAGACCATCACCAATATCATACAGTATGTGGTACTCTTATACAAGAACATTACAGTGATGCCATTTCTTTAATGTTGTAAGTATTGCAAGGTAATACTCTTTCTGTTTTCTTGAGGCCCTCTTGCATCTTGAATCTTGTACCCGACTACCCTTACTGTTTCCCCTTTGTGGTTTCCCTTAAGCCTGTAGATCCCCCAAGTAAAAACAATAGAATTCAGTGTGGATTCAGTTACTCAAAATACTGTCAATGGGTAATACTAGTAATAAGACAGAAGTAATAAGACGCTTTATGTTAAGGTTATAGGATTTGTACGGATCGTTCCTACCTTCTGAACTCCCATGGCTCCTCCTCCGTAAGGTCCCATGCTGGCAGGAGGGTCAGTAATGTAGGTCTTCTTTGGGGTAGGAGACTGATAGCTCTGATTGTGTGGTAGTACAGCATGGTGGCTTGGCTCAGCTCTCCAACCGGTCTGGCCTCCAGGGACTGGAGTGCCACCATACTGTTGCTCATGGTACCCTCCAGATGGTGAGAAGGTGGGCTGTGGAGGCCCATAGGCAAAGTCAGGACCTCTAGGCTGGGCCGGTATGTATTGCCCCTGGGCGTACGTGGCTCGGCCAGGCTGCTGCTGCGGCTGCTGATGCAGCTGCTGCTGCTGATGCTGCTGAGGGCCAGGCTGAGCTGCTCGTGCCTGCACGCTGAACGTGGGCTGGCTGGGGGTAGAGGCCGTGCTGTAGGAGGCAGGAACTGGCTGCTGGGGTCGAGAGGAAGGAGACGGAGAGGAGGCTGGAGCAGCAGATGGAGGCGCCTGAGGTTTGGGAGTCGACTTTTTGGTGGCAGTCAGAGGTGGCTGAGTGGGGATCACCATGCGCTTATAGCCTGTAACGGGAGCGGTGGGGCTCGTCGCTGGTAGGGTGGCTGAATTCTGTACAAAGTAGAGAATTGGATTAGATCTTAGTGAAATATTACGCAAAATCAGTCACTATAAGAAGACCTGAACATCATAACCATTTGACCACTGCGGCTCATCCAGACTTCTGCCTTAAAGCCACAAGCTAAGAAAGTTGAAACTAAAAGACGCAACACAGTATCAGTGCGGTGTTGACAGAACTGCTGATCCTGTGCACGGGGCAACGTCCAGTAATAACATGATTTACCCTGACTGAACACCTTTGAGATGTCTGACAGTTCCATGTGGCTGAATGAGCACAAAACCCCACCAGGCATTTACCAAAATCAAGTGGAAAGAGAGAGTGGAGATAGACTAGGATGTTTAAGATGTAACATATAGGTGTGATTGGCCAGGTTTCCAGGTTTCTAGCTGGAGACCTAGGCAGCAATGCTACCTATTGCACCGCTCTGCCACCAAGCTTGTGCTCCTCAAGTGGAGAATACTGCTGGCCAACCTTTCTCTCATACGTGTCAGCAAATGAAGATGGAAAAACATCAAACAAACTAAAACTCCACTGTGACTGAACTCCACTTCAACCACTGACTGACCCTCCATTAGAGCAGTTGTTAGTACTCCTAAATTGGCCTCCATCAACAATTTGAGTTATTTTTTTCAGTGTGTTCCTGTCTAGTGCTCATTGATTCGCCTAATATTTAAAGAACACATTTGCTTTTTTCCAGACTGAATAGAAAGATGAAATCATTTCTTTAAAAAAAAAAAACTAAATTTGAAAAGCCCACTAATTTTCCCCATAGATACCAATGATTTTCTGTATGAAATGTCATCCTGGGTTAAATCTCATGACCTTAGGGTGAACATCCAACTGCTTAACAGCTATAAAAACCCTGCAAGCTGTAGATCAGACGTGCTTGTATGTGACAGTGCATAACAAGAAGAGCAGCACTAACATAGAGACAGATCCTCGAGAACATCAGGGCAGCGCGCACACACACACACACACACACACACACACACACACACACACACACACACACACACACACACACACACAACTCAACTATGATATGATTTATTCAGCCTGAGGCTTACAGTGCAAGTAATTATCCAGCCCGTCCAGCAGCTATCCATCTTCAGGACAAGTGCATCAGCCATGAGCCTACCCTGCCTGGGGAACATCCAATCATAAAGTACAGCTAATATAACACAAGGCAGAAGGCCAGGGCTGTTTTGGTGCAGGAAGAAAGAGCAGTGATGGGCGACCTGACACTTGTGCTGACGTTAGCTGCCTGCGCGGGATAGCGGACTAAATCAGGGAGATTTGTGCACTCGGACTTCCTCGGCAGTGGACTGAGCCGATCCGGAGCGGGCAGAGTGCTGCGGTTCAGCTGAATTAATAATAACCGTTCTTTCTTCGTGCTTCCGGGCTGGATAATACCAATTTGCCATTTTGGCAGTAGTCATAGACAAGACAAATAGCAATGATGCTCAGTGACAGGATTTTTATAAGATGAAAGTTTGATGCATTGTTTCAAGGTGTGACAAGGTTTGAGTTCTATTTTTGTTCGTTTTTTTTTTCTTTCTTTTTTTTTTTCCCAGCATTTGTCTGACTCTCCACATCTATAGTAGACGCAACTAACCAGTTAAATGAGGACTGCCGGGACTGAGCTCTAATTTTATGATGAAACACTGAGTAATACATCCTGTGATAGTATCATAGCCTTGAGCACTTTTTTCATGTTTTATTTGAGGACATCTATGGAAAAAATGTGCTTGTTAATATGTTTTTTTATCATTTAGTCAAGCTCTCCATTCACATAATCAGCATAATCAGTTTGGTTATGCAGGAAGAAGCAATGTTGCATCATTCCTGCTAGATGGTTGGCATGCTAAATGTTATTTGCTGAGCAAAGTGGGTTAGGTGCACCTGAGCAAGTTTCAGACGAGAAAAGATTTCTCTCAACCACCGCTCTGAAGGTGGAAACAAGTTCGGCCTTTATCTTGACTTGCCGGGGAAAAAACAAACTGTAATTAATAACATTAATAACAAAATCCCAAAAAACATTCGGTCTATAGCATAGCATAGCCCCCCGCCCCCCGCTTTTTTTTTTTTTTTTTTTTTTTGGGTGGTGCTTTGCTTATGTAGCACACAGGCACACTGAGCTATCTAAAGGCTGAATACATCAGAGCCTTTAATATCCACTATTCAGAATAGCAAATCAAAGTCTAATAGGAGTGCTGTTCCAGTGTCGAACTCTTTAATGACCTACAAACTGACTGTTATTAACCTACGCTATTCTTTTTAGGTTACTGCCTACAGACACAGAAAAAGAAATCAATTACTGTCTTTATCTCTTGATGAGAATAAAGCCGTAGGCTGCAGGAATGAAAAAGACACCTCTGTGACCTTTTATGACTGTTCGCGGTGCTGTTCTGACACGGGGCAAGGTTTTAAAACTGAGCGTAAACCCCGTGGTTTGAAGCACCTCTCCTGTGGTTCATTAAATTAACCATTCAAATGAGGATGAGTGTTTATTTCAGTCCGTTTCTCACAAAGGGCACACACGGCGTTGGCATCAGACTAACCACATCATTCACAGAAGTTGTAAAGCTGCGTCAACTGCGAGACACGCTAAGCTTCATGGAGGATGGTCTCACCTGTACAGTGACTTGTGCATCTCTCTTTTTTTTTGTAAGGATAAAGTTATTTCGTTTCTACTTTTTTTTTTTTTACTATACACCATGAATAAATAGCTACAGTATACGTAGCTATAATGCACTAGAAGATAAGGGATTACAGCTACAGTGTTAATAGTGTGGCCTGCAGAAGTATCTGCCTCTTTGAACAATGATGGAATTTTACAATCTGTAATTGAAATGGCCGTCACTTGGGTTGTTTGTCATTAACAGTGCATGATGATAAAAAAGAGCTAAAACAGAATTGTAGTTTTCAAAGTTATTATTCACTCATTCGCCTCTCCTGGTGTAAGTAGTTTCCATAGAAAGTCACCTGATTAGCTGAATTCTGCTCTTGCATGTACAATGCCTAACAAAAATATTATTCAGCCCCCTCTTACTGTAAGTCAAACGTCCCCCATAAACAAATTTTTATTTTTGTATTGCAAACCAATATGCTCTTATGCCAATATTCATTATTTGTTAGCAGATTCTAATAATAATAATAATAATAATAATAATAATAATAATAAAATTCTTGTTGTCTTGATCGTTCAAGGACTTGGCCTGGTATTTTTTAAAACAGATTTTTCTACTTCATTTTATATGTGTGTATATACTGTATATATATGTAAAAAAAAAATATATATATATATATATATATATATATATATATATATATATATATATATATATATATATATATATATATATAGTGCGACGGTAATAGACATTCTCCCCTTCACACATCTGTATATACTGTAAATATATATATATATATATATATAATTTTATAATTTCCCCTGTCCACACAACACCACTGGAAACTGAGTTTTGGAAAATCTTCATAAGTTTTCCAAAGATTTCCATTTTCAACGACCAAAACTGCGTTTGCATGTGGATGAAAGGCCAAAAGTCTCCTTTTTTAAAAATACCCAGCTAGACATGGCCTTAATGTTTAACCAGTGCAGACTCGCGCTGAGACTGGCAGAGCTACCCTTTTTGTAGCAACAACAACTTTAACGTTTTTTCCCCCTTTTTTTCTAATTTTGATTTTCTGTAAAAGACTCACTGACCAATTATTATGTTTTCTTTGAAACTTCACTGTAAGAGAACATGAGTTTGCAACAGAACATTACAGACAATAAAGATGATCCAGACGAATATGATGAATTCCACTGGGGCTTCAATCATTTTGCAAGCCACTGACAAGTGTTGCATGATTTCAGTATTAATACACCAGTACCTGGAGTTTGTTAGTGAGAGAGACAACATTTGGAAAAGTATCAATCAGTGCTATTTTTTTTCATACTGTAAGCTTCATAGAAGATGAATTCAATTATATACAACAATACAATTACACACACACATATATACATCATATAATACATACAGTATATATAATTTAATTCATCTTCTATAAAGTTCATACTATATATGAATGGATGAAAAAAATAACACTATTTATGTGTGTGTGTCTGTGTGTGTGTGTGTGTGTGTGTGTGTGTGTGTGTGTGTAATTAAATTCAGAAATATCTATAATATTTATATGTATTATTTCATGCTTATGATGTATACCAGATCGCAGGGTAGCCTGGAACCTATCCCAGGAAACGCAGGGTAGAGGCACGGTACACCAGGGTGCCTATCCATAGCGCGCACACACACACACACACACACACACACACACACACACATACATACATATTCAGACACACACATATACACACACACACACACACACACACACACACACACACACACACACACACACACACACACACACACACACACACATATACACACACAAACAGTATAAACACACACATACAGTATACACACACATATACATACACACATCCGTAAACGCACACATACACAAACACACATACACAAACACACATATATATATATATATATATATATATATACACACACACACACACACACACACACACACACACACACATATACACAAATACATACATATCCGTACACTCACACACACACACACACACACACACATGTGAAACA
Organism: Clarias macrocephalus; assembly: GCA_011419295.1. Taxonomy (NCBI): domain Eukaryota; kingdom Metazoa; phylum Chordata; class Actinopteri; order Siluriformes; family Clariidae; genus Clarias; species Clarias macrocephalus. Next base: position 41,887 of record JAAGKR010003281.1, read on the forward strand.
CACACACACACACACACACACACACACACACACACACACACACACACACACACACACGTGAAACACACACACTCTAGGCAATTTGGGAAAACCATTGAACCTAATCTGCATGTCTTTGGGCTGTGGGAGGAAACCCACCAAGCATGGGGAGACACAAACCTAAGGCGAGAATCGAACCCTCGACCCTGCAGGGTGCTAACCACTATGCCACTATGCCACCTCAGTCTTAGTTTATACACAAATAAGAATAAGAATAAAAAAACCTTCCAAAATCATTTTATCACTATTCAACTCGATTTTTATGTGGAGACAATACAGCACAGCTGTGGTTTTGCCTACAGGGGGGGTGTTTACAGAATTGAGTGAGTGGGGAGCGTTAGTAGAGCATTACTCAGACGAGAACGGGATGAAACGTCCATTTCAGTTCCAGGTTGTAACAGTACAAAATGTGAAACCGCTGTAGTAAATAAAGCACCGTACATGTGAGTCTCCACTTCCATTCTGGCTCGTGTACATACAAAACAGCTTCTTGACATCTTCAAGGAATACAAATGTACTTGCCCTCACTGAAGATTCTGTTCGCTGTAGTATTACTGTAGTCTGTCCTTTCACTGCTGTCAAGATATTTACAAAAGCTCAAGCCGAAAGTGCGATAATACACAGGTTTATCTCTTTGGAATTTACTTGTGCAACAGTGCAAATGTTCTTAGTAGATCATTTCTAATTTCCTTTGTAGTTCATGTGAAAACAAGAGAATGTACAGCTTTATAAGGAATGAAAAGCCTTACTACTATAGTTGTGCATCTGAATCTGACAGTAAGACAAAAGTCTCTCCGAAAGATTACACGGTTTAATATCACTTCTATTTAACTAATCAGCTCAGAAGAAATATCTGTCCACATGCATATGTAAAATAAAGCCTGAACATGCCCTTCAGGAACTGAAATGATTCAATTTAAACGTTTCATGCTTCTTTTTTTTTTTTTAATACCCCAGATTGTTTTATCTATAAAAGCTAACACTGAGAAATGCAAATAGAGCCCTAAAAATAATCACATGGTCATGGTAGATTCTACACTCGCTAGATGTGAGAGAGAGAGAGAGAATCAGTTCAGAACTGAAACCGCAGGTAGGATATGATTGGAACCAAAAAAATTATATATAAAAAAAAAAGTGAGATTTTTAATCATACTAATTGTTGGTTGTGCTTTTTATTTATTATTCGCATATTGCATTATAAAGTGTATGAGCTCATAATCCTATAGAATAAATAAGAGTTTTATAGCTCGATATTCAAACTAAATTTTCACAAAATTGTATGTCACTTGTACACCAGGTCAGGATTTCCTGTTCCATTGAAGCATAAGTTCACACAACAACCCAATGGATTGGATCCAACGTTGATCATCAGACCATTAGTAGCATGCATATAAATATATATTTTTTGCAAAAAGTCCGTTTTTTTTTTTTTTTTGGAAACTTATGCAATTTCAGTCATTTTGATTACGCTGATCATTTGCTATTTTTGCACTGCAGACCAGCTACTGAGTTTCATAAAAACTATTTTCTGATGGTCCACGAAAGCAGGACGTCTGCGTCAGGATGCAAGCGAATAAAGTGTGGATCTGCCCTACAGTAAGTGTACGGATTTCCTGTCCGACCCGCTGTGTTTCATTATATGATCCACTGCACACGTTCGTGTCTGTGGGGTTTTAGTCAGCAGGATGCGTAGATACAGGTGTACGGGAGCGTTATTTATATAACCAAGCAGATACAGCACATGCTTACAGGTTCCAGAAGAGAGACCATACAGGAAACATTCCATACCACAAAAAAAAGCAAACAGATACACACTCTTTTCAGAATTGTCCAAGTTTGTTTAGTTTCAACCCCAAGTAAGCCAGACCTGACCTATAACTCTTTATTATCCCGTACATGTATGTGAAGTTTAAAGGCTACTGAATCTACCGCCAGACATTCTGTTATGCACTGGCTCTACTGAGATTTTGAGCTTTTCCCAACTTCCTTGCTGGGTAGTTTGCGTTCTTTCACTATGGCTTGTTTTTTTTTTCTTTCTTCTTTAAAAGATGCTTAAAGAAAGAAACTTTAAGAGCCTTAGCATTTATATAAAAGTCAGACTTCTCCTATACAGTAGCATGCGCTTTCAGTTTTTTCCCCAAAACCTTTTTTTTTTTTTTGCAAACAAGCTGAGTGTAATTTTTTTTTTCTGAGCCTCTTAAAAAAGGCTCTTTGACAGATTAGGAAAGCCCGTGCAGGGCTTCAAGGCCTGGCTAAATCTGCTCACTTTGCATTTTGAACCTGGGGGGAATAAGGAGTCGTACTTTTTCAGCATGGAGGGGAAGCCCCTCTCCTCCACAGCTCTTGGAGCATTTCTCCATTATATGCATCTCTATAACTAGTTAAAGATGGTAAACTTCCCCTCCTAACTTCACTGGGTCAGGTACGGTCACACTAGCAGTGATTGGATTTTTTTCTGCGTGCATTTGCAATCCCTCATTACACTTTAACGCTGTGCCACCGACTAACAGAAAGTGAGACACAATAACTGTCTGAGTGGGTCTGCTGCAGTCGTGCACTAAAGCCCAACCAGGCATGAAGTAATGGTTCTATCTGCTGCTACACCCATTAAAAGCCTCTTCTCTTCAATCTCCAGCTCTGCTTCGTATCAGCATTTAAAAATAGGCTGAGATAAGGTACATTAAATATGATTTAAGATGTCTGCCTTAAAACGGACCTCCAGCTGTTTTGAACCCTCGCACGTTCGCAGATAAAGTGCATTTCACGGCTGCACAGAAACCCTTTGCTTTGGCTGCTGCTTCTTCTTCTTCTTTTTCTTTTAATTTGCTTTTCTTTTTTCTACATCATATACCATCCGTGACAAAAGTATTGGAACATCAGGGCCAATTCTTTGCTTTAGCTAAACACAGAAGAGTTTGAGATAATAATAATAATAATACAAATAATATGAGATAACAGATTATAATTTTAACTTTATTTTTATTCTTATAATTGCATCTAGATATGTTAAACAACTTGGAAATTGGCATCTTCGGTGAGCAAAAGTATTGGAACGGGCGCTCTGATTTGAACATTTTCTCATGATGAAGTTCTTCGTTGTGTTGAGAGTCTGTCGGGTCATGCTCTTGCTCCCAGATGAAGTTTCCCCCCCGGTATTTCTCTGTAACTTGACGGACAGGATACAAATACATTTTACCGAGTCCTGTATTAAGTCTGCTGCCACCATCATGAGTTACATCATTGATAAAGACTAGTGCACCTGCTCCAGAAGCAGTCATGCACGTCCTTACCATGCCTGACCTTGTGTATTTACCACATGTTCCAGTATTCGTGATTCAAACAGGAGTTTTAAGGTGTCAAACACATCTAGATCTAGATAAATAACTTATCCTCCCATATTCACTTTTTTCCATTTATACTTTACCATAAAGCAGCTTTATAGAAATCCAGATGTAGATTTAGATCCCTGCATGCCAGAGGAAACAGAAGCGAAAAAAACAAACAAACAAAACAAAACAAAAAAAAACACTGGAGATGCTATGAGCGGGAAGCAGATGTGAAATGGAACTCATTAACTTCTGGGTGACACCGGAGAGGGCAATTATAAGTCATTACGATGTGTTGGATTGTAAATTGTGTTAAAAAGTATGTTCAGTGTGAGTATAAGTAAGTTTTTTTTGGGGGGGGGCAGTGTTTATGATGACAGCAGAAGTTCTTCGGTTCAAACCTACAGGATATAGGCAAGATCGTTCAAGGTAAGACAACTGGACATAAACCGTCATTATTTCGAGTATCCATGGATGTCTCACACATAGTGTCACGTCAGTGCCAAGTGTAGTATGTCTGGTGTTTCGTGTGGATTTGACAGCTGTACTGTAACTCTTCCCTCAAGTCGGCACATCACCGCATGCTGTGGCTCACACGAACATCTTTGAACCGTCTAATTTAGGTCCAACTGTAAACAAATGAAGGGAAAAAAAAAATCCAAACAGATTTCTTCAAGAGTGAATTTGTGACGCCCCGACTAACCTGGATGTGATTACCGACTTACTGTATACGTGGAATAAATAAATAAATAAATAGATTTCATGCTCTCTTGGCCGTTATGCGTTCCGGTGCACTGGCCCTTCCAGGTCTTCGTTCACAGCCGAGGTTCCTCTAGAGTAAATCGAGGAAAACTTTATATCCTACTGAAATCACACTCGACTCCTTGGCATTCACATCACAGGTCCCTGCTCGCCACTACAAACCTGATTTACCCCGAGTGCTCGGGAAATAAGAGCAAATGAAGCGGCACGTGAAAAGCCGTGCTCCGTCTATGAGCTAAAATACAGAGCGGGGATGAAATTGAGGGTTTGGCATTAAGGACACTTTGATGTGCTCATCCAGGAGAACGGTGGTTAGATCCCAATCCGTCGTCACTTTCTCTCTCCGATAATGGGCTTCCTTTGAATCGGATAAGCAGAGCCGTGGCGTCACGGCGCGGCTATAATTGTGACTGAAACGCGTACGGCTGCAATCATGACACCGTCCATCAAAGGCATTCTTTCCCCAAAGACTTTCAGAAAGATGATTGGAACGGGACTTGTTCTGCTTTTCTACTGTTATGTCTAAAGAAAAGTTCCTTCTAGAACGCTTTCAAGTAGCAGTGTCTCTTTTTTGATTTCTACTTTTTTATTATTACCTCTTATTCCACATATATATGATCACTGATAGTTTCACGGATCATGAAGAAAGCGTCATCTGTCTGTTTCATACGGACGCGCGCCCGCGCATGACAGACATCAAAGGTGGAAAAGGAACACAAAGCCCCAATATACAATCAAATCAGAATGAGTGCTCTCACAACCCGAACTCATCAGGTCGAAAATCTGACGGCAGATGTAAAGTCGAACACTAAAATAAACATTACACACACACACAAAAAAACACACAAATAAATATTGAACTTGGAAGTTTTTTTTAAATACAGTGATTGTTGTGAAGAAATATGAGTATGTTCATGAGCCCTGGCACACAGTACAGTACGTGCATCCAGTTTACCAAACCATTAAGACATTTTGATGTCCTGCAGTGAATAAGGCTCCAGCATTATTGTGTATTTCAAGTCAGTTTAATTTGGTTTTATTCTATTATAATAAAACATTAAACCATAGACAAGACTGGATGCAGCATGGCGGATGTACTGTAGTTGTACAAATACATCACTAATGAACAAGTCAGACGAGAAGAAAGATGCTCAAATTCAAAAAAAGTGCTCAAATTGTTACATGTTAAGAAGAATTATTGCTTCATACATCTGCCACACCTTAATAATACGCCTAGCGGCCGTGACCTGAACCGGGAGAGACAAACAAACACACACGCATACATGATGACCAGCAAAGAGAGCAGATTTAAGCTTTTGGACAGATGGCCTGTGTCACGTCCGTCCGTCCGTCCGGCCCGGACATCAAAAGAATCAGTCATTCACACGTAAATCATAGAGAGACTCGGAGACCGACACAAGATCGGAAACACATTATCGTGTTTAAACAAAAGGGTTCCAGTAGACACGAGCTGTTTGTATGAATATTAGTCTGAACAGGGGTTATAGGAAGTGTGACCATATAATGAATCAGGAAGCACAATGAGCCGGTGGAGGGGGGGGGCATAGAGGGATGGGAAAGTTCACATATTACAAAACCTTACAATAGAGAAAGAAAAATCCTTGTGAAAATACTGTATGAAAATAGAATGTACGAAAGAAAGCTTTTTTGATTCATCCTTTTTTTTTTTGTCGTCACTGGAAAGAATTATTATAAATCATTAATTTTCTAAAACAGACTACTGTAAAAGTTGTGCTGTAAAGAACGCTCTCAAATCATTCCAAAAATGTTATATACAGTACAAATACACACTAAACTTACTTTCGAGTGATGCCCTTTCTGACACAACCCTCCCATTTTCCAACCCGGGCTTGGGACCGGCACAACATGCAGTGGCCGGGGTGACAACCCATCGACAGCGGCGCTCGAACGCGGATCCTCAGATACCCAAAGCAGCAACCTAGAGCTTTAGCTGCCTGAGCCACCACTCACCTACAGTAATATACAAATATTTTGGCCTGGTCAAAAAGGAAAACACAAGATTTTATTGACCGTCTTTAGCTTAGATGACAGTCCACAATGTGGTGGCCAGTTTAAGTGTGAATATGCTCCCAGAACCCCACTTTCACAGTTTGAATCGCAGAATATGGCTGTTCTATTAAAGAAGAAAAAACGTTCATAGGTAACCTGGTCATTCAGTACATTCAGGTCATCAGACCTGACCAACTTGTACAGTATGCATTATACAATCTTTATGCTCCCTAGCAAATGAAAGTGTTTTTACAAGTGGGTTTTGTATGACCACACAGCTGTTTAGTCCCAAACCTACAGTACAGTACGAGTTCTCATCACACATCACACTGTGCATGTACAAATGCTCTCTATTAAACGGTCAGGTTTTCACCATGCATCTTTACTAAATGCTTAAGCGATCATCATTTTTCCTGACCACTTTTCTTCCACAAAGTTGATGGTTCGACACAGTCCTTACAGATTTAACAATGTGTTGAATCATTATAACCAATAATTTGACCCTTTTGAAGTGGCCGGGCAGTGAATAGAAATGTTTTAATTTGTGGTTATCAGTGTATGTTTGATAACTTGGCTCGCTATAATCCTGAGGCGATGTTAATGAGCTATCCTCGGTCGTACCACATTTCTTCAGTTCCCGAAGCATTTTTGGGACGCGTGTCATGCATCAGTTACGCTTCCATTTTAACAAGCACCTCAATCCACACCAGCTGTGTAAGACATGAGCCATTGCATCACGCTGCACTGTGCTTGTTGCTGTCGCTAGTATTTTTTTTTCCCCACTTGCTTGCACGAGTAAGGCGTAATCATGTGGCGGAAGCGCGACGCGTAAACGATCATGCACATACAGGTTAAGAGCCACAATCAATGATCACATCAAAAATCGAAATGAGGAGAAACTGTGATTCTGTATCTGTGACTTTAACTATGGCAAGGTTGTGGTGCAAGATGGGCTTAAGGTTTAAGCATTTCAGAGACTGCTGATCTCCTGGGACTTTCACGCCAACTTTCAGAAGGACAACCATCCTACTGTACAGCAGTATGCATACCTCCAGAGTTATACCTGAATGGCTTAAAGACAGGTACACTCAAAATCTAACATAGTAAAAACTCCTTTTAAAATGCATGATAACATAAAACATTTATGAAAAAATGTAAAAAATTAATGTTTTTTCCCTAGATCTTGTCTTAATTACACATGCATGTATGTTAAAAGACAAACATTTGAACATACGATGTGCTTCTTGCTCTTAAGGCTTATGCTTGACACTCTGTCAAAATCTAAGATATTTCTTTATTCAATTTCTTACTGTTAAAAAAAAGTGTCAGTAAGTTAGTTTGTAAGCTGATAAAAAAACGCAGAAGGTTTTTTTTTCTCACTTTGTCAAACTTATAAGGCATCTGATTTGACTCGACTGATAAGCTGACCACTTCCAGATGCTAAAGAAATGTGTGTTGCTGCGTGTGTGCGTCTGTGTGTATGTGCATGCGTGCGTGCGTGAGTGTTCACGTGTGGGTGGCTTCTGCAAAGTTGTAAACAGCAGCTCTGGCTACAATATGTGAAAACACCGCCTGCATGCAGAATTCACATTTCTGTTAAGCATCAAGTGACCAAAATCACCACTTCTGACTTTATGGTTTGTAAAACGTACTGTACGGTTTGGAGCTCAGAACTTCACAGCTACTATAACAGGAACATGCAGCGCCGTGCAAAAGTTTTCTCATTTCTTCATATTTTGCCTGCAAGGAGAGAGACTTTCTTGTATTTTAATGTAGTCTTGAGGAACAGTTCTCAAGGCCACCTGATGCACTTTTTTGGCTCTCATTGGCAAGTTTGTATCTCTAATTTTCAATCCAGTCCCTGTACCTGAGCGATTTCAGATACTCAGTGACCTATGAATCATTCACGCATAAAAAAAAGCATCTAACTTGAGGCAAGAACCAGTGAGAAACAGGTGCAGATGTTGACAGATGATCACGCTGGTGATTAGTATACTGGTGGAGCTGAATGCTGAGTGGCTGGAACGGACAAGAGGGGAAATGAGGTTGCTGCAGAGGTTGTTGTAGGTACCGGAAGGTTGGTGGTTCGATCCCCAGCGGCACCAGGTTGCCATTGTTGGGCCTTTGAGCCGCCAAACCCTAACCCTAGGAGTGCTATATCCCAGGGGTGCTACTGTACATCATGGCTGATCCTGCCCTGTGACAAATAAAGGCTTACCTTTACTGTTACATAAAAAATAAAAAATAATTTACCTGTATCCTTAGCCTGTCATAATCCAATATAGTTTCCATTTCTTTAATTTAGTCATTTCATTTAATATAATATGAAAATAATGTAAAAAAAAAACAGCATCCAAAAATATTTCCTTCCTCTTTTACTGCTCTTTTACAAGTTAAAAAAAAAAAAAAAAAAAACATCACATTTTTAATGGCAGTTATTGTTATGGAACATCTGCAAAACAAGTAAGTTCCTCTTATCATTTATATTACAGCTGCTATAAACAACCGTTCCCTCACCAAACCCTCTTTTCTCTCGGTACAGTATATTAAATTTTTTTAAATAAAAACACAGCTTGTTTTCGTCAGTAAGAAAGAGAAAAGTGCAACCTCTTCTGTTAAATAGCGAAAAACATCAATAATTAGGTGCTATCCATGTTTAAAACAGCATACTTTAAATCCGTTTATTGTTAAGATGAGATCATGTGTTGTATCTGCTCCAGAAACTCCTGCGGACCGGCCGGAATTACAAAGGGAATCACGGGAGCATTCGCATCAACATGTGACTTCAGTTACAGTCTCTGGTACTGTCAGAGCCGCTGTTATGGAAAATGAATCGTGGATGGTCGGACGTGCGTGGTTGAATGGAGAGATTTTGGCAGGAAATGCTTTACGCTATTGTGCAAAGAGTTTCACATTACATTAATGTTCACTTCTTTGTCAGATACTTAGATTCAAAGCGACTCACGAACAGCGGGCTGCTGAAGGAGCTTGCGGTGATGTGTGTACTGCGGTATCGATCGGAAACAAGCGCAAGATAGTTGTAGGAACGACAAAAATGGTAGTGGTAGGTCAGTGGGCTGGTCATCAGAAGGTCAGTGGTTCAAGTCCCAGATTTGCCAGGCTGCCAGTGTATTATTGCTCTGACCCCACCCCCAAGCTGAAAGAATGTCACTGTGCGGCAATATGTTTATGTGATAAATAAAGCCTTGACTTAAACAAGTGTGTGATTAGCACTCGGGAGAATTCCGCTGTGACTGCTGGACGGATGGGCCGTGGTCTTAGCATACACACTTTACAAACACCAGTGTTCAGACATGGCCCTGTTTTCCAAACTCTATTAACTGTTAGTCGCTTAATCCCTTCGGTCGCTTCTATCTTTAGATCTTTGATTTGCCATCAATCTTTCTGAAAAAGATCAATACATTCTAATGTGACATTTAGATTTCTTAAAGCCTAATTAACTGCTATTCTCTTATGACGAGTTAATCAGATCATCTCAAGCAACAGTTTTCCAAACCAGTGCTACTGAGCGCGCAGAGCATCACTTTTCATGACGGGAAAGTCTCCCCGCTGTTATTTCTTTTGTACACACCAGGATGAGGTCTGAGAGCTGCATCCCTGCTGACTAAACCCAAAAGCAGGCTTACATTCTCTACTTCCTGTCTCCCTGAATGAGGAGAGAAAATTGGAGGAAAGAAAGCCTGAAAGGCCCGAAATAGATGCTTGTATTTTGTAATAGATGCTTGTACACACACAGATCCTGTGTCTAGTCTTAAACATTACAGGGACTGAATCATGAATTTACACTGTTGTGTCTCGAATTATATTACAAAAGGTGTTGCAAGGCAAACTTTTACTTAAGGTACTACAGGGCTACCTGCAGAGTCTCAAAATCACACACATGGCAATGTGAATTCTGGCCAGCCATAACGCTGTTTAGTCAACTGAACAGTCTTATAACCTTAATGGCTTCCCCATTAACTTAACAGTGGTGAGGCTGAGGCTGTGAGTCTTAATCAGAAGGTTGGGGGTTCGAGACCCAGCACCGGCAAGTTGCCACTGTTGAGCTCTTGAGCAATCCAGTCCGCTCCAGAGGCACTACAGTATATCCCGGCTCACCTTGCGCTCGGACCCCAGCTTCAACTGAGATATGCAAAAATGACAATTTTCCTTTGGGGATTAATTAATTACACTAATTAGTATTATTTATGATTATAAACTACTGTTGAAAGAATGACGATATTAGCAATATCCAGAGTACTGACTGATCAGAGACACCAATGGATGTGCACTGACTTCGCTCCAGTGTATTATATAAATACATTAAATAACCATTTACACATACACTTACCATGTAGGTCATGTTGACAGTTCTGTACCTAATGCTATGTGTGCACCACTGGCCAAGATGCCCATTCTCAGTACATTTAGCAAACGCCCCTTATCCAGAGCGACTTACATTTGTATTACATTATACATGTGAGGGGCCTTGCTCAAGGGCCCAACAGGGACAACTTGGCAGTCGTGGGATTCGAACCTGGGACCTTTCAAACCATAGTCCAACGGTAATAATGGTAACCAGTGTAATAACGAGTGGGGCGCGCTGGTTATAGGAAAATAATCAGAGTTACCTGTAAGAAAGTGAGGTTCCTGTTATCACTCTGAAGTTTTGTTACTTATTGAAGTACATTCAATAAAATGTTATTCGTCTTAAACTACAATTAAACTACAAATTCGCCAATTACTTTTTCAATTAACAAATGACACATTGTGATTTTTATAAGCTAATACTTGCATAAAAAAAAATATGTTCATATTAACTATTAGACCTATTGCTAAATACCTACACATTTTAATTGGTTTATTACTAATGTAGTGCAACAATCATCCTTCACGAGTTCCTGTGAATTAGTTACTCCAGAAACAATAAAACATTCGAATAATATGTTTACATAAGTCTATCATTTGAATTACAGCTGGCATTACTGTCAAAGCTGTTGCTAAACAAAGATATTGTTAAAACAAAGTTATTTATACGTTCAAAGCTTCTGACCAATCAGACTCAGGAATTCTGATGCAGAATAATGAAGGACATGATAACAGAATGTAAACGTACCTAATGAACTGTGTGTGTGTGAGTGTACACGTGTGTGTGTATGTGTGTGTGTGTGTGTGTGTGTGTACTCGCAAAATGAGTGCCGGTTGTGAGATGAGAATGGAACTGAGAGAATTCAATCAGAGGAGATTTCCCATGGTTTTCGACTAACCAGTCAGCGAATGGATTCCTTAATTACAATTCAGGGACAAAGCGCAAATTAGGAGCATGGGACTAGTAAAGAGAGGGGAAAAAAAAAAAAAAAAACAAGAAGAGATTTCTTGAAGACTGACATTCTTCGATTAAAGAGGACACATGAGGTTCTTTACGCAGCTTTTTAATCATTTTAGTCAACAGTTTAGTGGAAGCTGGTAATTTGGTCGAACCGTGGAATCAGGAACGAACGGATTGTGGGATTGTGTGAGGCGAAGAAAAGATTTATGGAGATTCCCAAATTAGTAGTAGCAACCTTTAAACAAAGTGTTTTGTGGGTTTATAGATGCTTCATGAATCACTAGATACCCTAGGAGGCGTGTTCGAGTCAAACCGGGACTCGTGATGTCATTTCTCATGAATGAAGGCGTAAAACTGCTTTGACATTTACAGAAGACTTCAGAGCACAGTACGGTGATGAGACTCTTAACCGCAGTAAAACGTTTGAATGGTTTAAAGAAGGCTGTACGTCTGTGAATCACGATCATGGCGCCCTTTGCAGTCTTTCCCGTGAACATTTCTTTTCACAACCTGTTGAAAAGACGCATCTGTGCACACAATTGTTCACGAACAGCACTTGTACATTACAGGAACTAATTTGGGAGTTATTTCCACATCCCCCTTACAGTCCTGGCTCATGTTTGGGCTATTAAAGGAGTTCCTGGGGGGCCAGTGTTTCAGACATAAAGAGACTATAATAGAGAAATAATGGTAGTTTTCACTCATCTAATGGTGTTCTGTTATTCTGCATCATCAAATGTCCTCATTTAACTTGAACAACCCTCATAGTTACAGTAAGTTTGGGTAAGGTTTACAGTAACAATATGCTCAGAAGGCTTTTAACTATGAAGGTCAAAAGCATTTACAAATGCCAGCTACAGTACTGTACACTGGATAATATTCTTTGTTTATGCCTGAATAGCGACAGAAGCTACCTTTTCAATGCTTAGCCATTCATTATAAGAAATTAGTTCATATCTACTGTATAAATAAGATTTTATAAGTCCAAACATAAGTCCTTATGTTTTATTTCACACGGGAACAAATTTCTAAAAGGCTCTGACGCAGAGGGAAAGAAAAGGCGTACTTCTCTGTTCAGTAATCTTTAAAACATTCGGGTTTCAGCATGGACTTTCTTCCTAACAAGGCATGTCATCACTTCACAAATCAGACCAGAGAGAGTAATAGATTTTTGATCCACTGAAATACTTTGCTGGTTCCGCATCAAAACCAGTTGACGGCCCCTGACATACACTCCGTACAAGCTATTTTTCACCCATTAAGTCTGTGACAGATGTCTATTTACACACTCAGCTTTGATTAATGTTACAGGAATAACCCAGTATATAACCTTCATGAAACCATCAAGTTGTCTATAGACCGAACACAAGCTGCACCCAATCCATTTATAAATGTAAAGTCATTAATACATACACCGAAACCGCAAAAGAATTGTGTAGGTTCAACATGCACTGGCGGGGCAGCACAGAGACTCCAGGGGTACGCTGTAATGTCTGGCACCAGGACATTGCCAGTGGATCCTTTAGGTTACGGGGTCAAGCCTCCATTTATCAGCCTTTTTGTTTACTGCATCCCATGGATGCTCGACTACAGTGGGATCTGGGGAGTTTGGAGGCCGGGTTAGATTAGGGATCTGGGATTGTTTCTGGGAACACTTGATCCCAAAGTCCAGTTCATTTTGATCAGTGAGAACACGCGTGTTCACGTGTGATCACGGTACGGCATACTCAGGCTCAGATACCTAAACGCGGAAATGGACCACTGTTTAGATTGTGACGTCATTGATACCGCCTGTCTCCTTCGAAATCTCACGGGGCTGATGAAGCGGGACACAATGCGAGAACGCTGCTCTTGACATTTTTCCTTAAATATCAATAAGATTAGGCAAAGTACGAAGACTGACTCCCTCGTTCTCTTCTTCATTTTGTGTTTAACGGCGGCCCACAAACCAGCTACTGTATGTGCATACTGCCACCTGCTGTATCGGAGGGTAAAAAAAAAAAAAAAGTATACTTGCATACAGAGAACAAGATTTTTTGATTTTGAAGTGGGGATGGAGAGGCAAACATTCTTGAGCATGGTACAAATCAATCATACCTAAATTGAAAACACACTGGGCGCTGGGCACGGAGAACTGTGGTGCACTGGGAGTTCTGGTGCCTTTCTCTCGTTGCCAGGATTGACTGTTTTACAGCGATTTTTGCTGCATTGGCTTTTCCCTGCCAAACCCCAGACGGGTTGGTTTTTGGTCTCAGCAGACATGGGCGGGATACCTATTTTATCTCTAGTTCACTGGTATATAATTGATATTCAATGTTAATGTGTTACTGTCATGGCTGATCGGTGTATTTGTGCAGGGTAAGCCAGCTCTCTCCAGGCTAAATAACAAACTAAAGTGGTCAAAGATCTCAAATCTAATGCTAAACATCACAATTTCTGTGCCATCCAATCATTTTAAAACCATTCTCAGGCCTCATAAACACTTCAGACATCAAATGCCCAGCTTGCAGCTACAGGGCAAGTAATGACAGATGAGACTACACATTCCCTTTTAATGCACTGTGAGAGGTTCACGCTCTCTTTCTCCATTCCACTCTCACTTTCATTCAGCTGATCTTTACGCCCCGAAATGCATAAAGCATTGGAAACGAAGCTGACAGTATCAGAAAAAACAAAACAAAAAAAAAAAAACAAAGCGGATCTGCATGAGGAGGACGAAGGAAGGAAGGAAGGAGCAAAAAAAAAAAAAATCAATATTTCATCTGGTATACTGTACACCAACCACTCCCTCAGTGCAAATCAAACAGACTGGCCATTAAAAGGTTTGACTTTAAATTTACTTTTAAAGCCTCTTGGTGAGAGCAAAGGTGATGAATTACATAATAGCTACAAACTGGCTTGGTGAAAAGTTTCCTGTTGAGGTCTGAGGTTCAAGGCTCTAAAGAAAATATCAAATATTTGCTTACTTACCAAAAAAAAAAAAAAAACAGGCCAATTCCACGCTACCTTCACTTCCTGTTTTGATACACCAATACGGTTTTATCGACAGTACCACGCAAAGTAAATGGTGACTCAGCCGTGAACAAGTGTCTGCCAAATAAACAAATCTAATTGGCGTTCCCAAATTGCCCGTAGTGTGTGAATGAGTGTGCGAGTGTGTGTAAGTGTGCGCCCTGCGATCGACTGGCACGGTGTACCCCGCCTCGTGCCCTCGTGTTCAGGATTAAGCGGTATAGACGATGAGTGACTGAGTGAGAAAGAAAAGTCTAGCTCTTCTTTTTACTTATTTGGGTTACAGAACTACACTTACACACATCAGGAAAAGAAAAATAATATGATGTATATTACATTAATATAAATTATTAATATTAACATATCACAATATTATCATGAATATCAATATATAATGTATAGCAATAAATGTAGTAATAAAATATTTACACAAGCTGTGAAGTGTGTATACATTTTTTTGGCTGACTCAAAAAGTATATATTTAAACTGACCTTGACCCTGTTTGGATCAATTCCAAACTCAAAATCTTACAAATATCCGACCACTCGTATCAGGTTAAAAAGAATCGTGGGTAGGCAACAGGGACTTCAAATAATAAATAATTATAAGTGATAGTAAAGACTAACAATATTTGTTGCCTTTAATAAGACCAAAATTCTCTTACATTGAGTGTACTGTATATAAGCAATATCACATGCAAAAAATGCTGTTGTACTTCATACGGTATCAGCACGGCTGTGAAGCAGTCACAGGCATGAGGGTGCAGCCTGAGTGCCAAAGGTTTCACAACCGTGCTGATATCCAGCACAACAGCACAACCTCGAGTTCGATATGGTTTTTATACAACAGTTCCACAAACAAAAGACCGAACACAAGATCATGTTTTGTTTGTTATTTAACCATTTTTGTTTTTTGCTCCTACACACATATCCTACAACGACTAGCGGAACTGGTGTGATTAACAGCGACGGAAGTAGTCGGATTCCTTACTCGTAGTGAGAGTCTTGAGAGAAGCAAGTCGCCTTGCATCTCCAGGGTCCGGGTTCGATTCCCGCCTCGGGGTCTGTGTACGTGGACTTTGCATGTTCTCCCTGTGCTTTGCTGCTGCAGGATATCAGCTAACGTCCAGGGTTGAATCCCAAATAGAGTTAAATGGAAAGCTCTGTGTGGAGTAGGGTAGGAGTTAGGATCATTTGTTCCACACACCAAGTGTGGAACAAATGATTAGGGGTTACAGAGGGATTTGGGATTCAGCCTTGTGTTAGAAGCTTTGTAGCTTGCGTAGTAGGTTGAGAGGTAATTTGAAACAATAGTGTAAATAACAGTAATTGGAACACATGAAACGCAGTGATGCACACTGTACTAGTTAAACACCACAGTGCTGATGCGCTGTATATCAGCACTCATGGAATGCCCCCTATCTAGTCAGATTACTCTGCCGGAACAAACTCTTTTTCTAATAATACAATGACCAAACAGTTGAATTAATAAATAAATGATTGAATACATAAATATATGAGGAAGCAAGTAATCAAGCAAACAAATTAAGTAAAAAAAAAAAAAAAAAGTACATTCATGGATCACTTGCGTCTGCATTCTTCTACAAACTGGTCGATTATGTCATATGCAGCGTACTCTAGTTCAATTAATGTAAACGTTAATATTTAAAAATGTTCCTTTTTCTTTCTTTTTTTTTTTTACTTGTAGTCCAAAGCAAACTAAAGACAAAGATTTTAGACAAAAACGTTTAGACGAGACACTTTGAGCTATTTATACGCATGCTTTTGCATTTACTTCGGTTGGTACGCTGCCACATTTAGAACTAAAAAAGGCAACCACTATTGTTTTGCACAGCTGGATAAGTCTTTAGAGGTTGCCTTTCTTTTTTCCACTGTGCAGGGTTATTGTTATTAGCAAATTATGACATGAAATGATAGTGTATAGAAAACTATATTCAAACAAGGATGCCCATTTATATACAATTATAGTATAATTTTTTTTTTTTATCTTAGTCATTTCTGTTGAAAGCAGGGGCCATCTCCCATTTGTGTACTTCATCATCATCATCATCATCATCATCATCATTATTATTATTATTATTATTATACCTCTACAAGAATTGATAACTGCAATTGCAACTACGTGTCGCTAGCCTTGGTACTGGATATTTGAAATTTCCGTCAGGATCAATATATAAATAATGTCTGTCTGTCTGTCTATATGTATTTTTTTTAAGTGTGTTCAAAAAGATTTAGAGATTTAGAACAAATCCAACAGAGCTGTCAGACACCTTTCTATGGCCTTGGTTCTTTATTTATATATATATTTTTCAAGTGTACTGTGGCTTGTGTCGATTTTTACCGAGATCACTCTGCACTCAAAACAAATTCTCAAGATCACGCTGCAGTCAGAGAAGACCAGGCTCAGTTGTAACAGTGCTGCGCTTCCTCTTCGTATGTCTTCTCTGTGAAAGAGAAGCGAGCCTCGGGGAGACTTCAGCTTCAGATGATGTTTTTTCCCTGTATTACTCTCTCTCAACAGGCTGATGAGAGCCTCTTTTGTGCTCGGCTCTTTTACACTTTTCCTAAACAGTTTATGATTTTGGGGAAAACAGTAGCGGCTTACTGAATGGGAGCGTGGGTGGGAATGAAAGCCGGTGTTTGTGTGCGGGAGAGAGAAGAAGAGAGAGAAAATCAAACAAAGCCAAGAAACATGGGGGTTGATGATGGCGTTACATCATCAAAACAGAAACCTGAAACCATTTACATGTCAAACAAGGCTATATCACGTTAAAAAAAAAAAAAAAAAAAACACACAAAAGCCAAAACTGTCAAACATAAATAAATAAATGTAATTATAGACATTTGCAAAGCCTCTGCGTATGGGTAGACAAGAGTCATCACTCACGGAAAGAGAAAAAGAAGAAAATTGTTGCGAAATAGGGTGTGTTTTCATGCGGTGGCCAAAAGTATTAAGACAGCATATGCCATGTATTATAGTTCTCCCTGTGCACAAAACAGGACATGTCTGATTAGTTCTCGCTTATCTGGCTCAAGAGTTGTGCTAATTAGAATCACTTGACTTGGGTAGCTCTTAAAGCTGTTTTTCCGCTATATATCGGGTTCGATTCCCGCCTCGGGGTCTGTGTGTGTGGAGTTTGCATGATCTCCCCGTGCTTGGTGGGATTCTTCCAGGGGCTCCGGTTTCCTCCCACAGTCCAAAGACATGCAGATTAAGCTTATTGGCGTTCCCAAATTGCTTGTAGTGTGCGGATGAGTGTGTGATTCTGCGTATGTGTGTGTGTGCCCTGTGATGGATTGGCACCCCATCCGGGGAATACCCCGCCTCATGCCCTAAGTCTCCTGGGATAGGCTCCAGACCCCCAGCGACCTTGTATACAGGATAAAGCGATAAAGACGGTGAGGGAGTGGGAGTGACGTATCCCTTTTTTTTCCCCAGCACAACCTACTGTACAGTACCTGTAGGCAATATGATGAACTTTTTAGTTCATTTTACCCAACTATACTGTACAATTATGACTAAGCAAAAAAGATAAAAAATGGGTCACACGGGCAAAGAAATAGCACAGATACACATGATCACATGTTTTTATGGTTGTTTTCTGCGAGCAAAATAATAATAATAATAATAATAATAATAATAATAATAACAATAATAATAATAATAATAATATGCTGATTTGGAGAGTTTTTTGTGACGTCATTCTCATATTCTGGTAGTGGTCAAATTGACACATTATGAAAGTAATGATAACGTTCATTTTGAAGAATAAGGGACTTCATACTTAATACTGATTGGTGTATAGCAATTTCATTGAATAAAACGAATTATTCTTATATTAATTACCATTATTGAGAATGTGATTAAAACATTGAATTTCACTTTTATCCTAATATTTTTGCGTATCACTATAAATCAGAAGGAAACTGGTACTGTAGGTGTTTTGGTACAAGTGCGATTTTTCCTAAAGAATGGGGGAAACACAAACACAAACACTTTATTACATGTCAGACAGGGATGAAAATGAGCACCACTAGGAAAACCCCATGACATTTGAATAAAATAAAAAAAATGCCGTTTCAGAGCTTTTTAGTCGCCTGTCATCAGTGTCACATCGCCTGTCAATGTTCTGGACCCCGACACTACAGGATATCTGATAAAAGAAACGTTTTGGAGAACGCGAATTGAAAATGAGCTTGAATTCAAATATAATCCCCTCTAGAACTGCATATTTCCCTCCTAGACAAGACAAGACAAGACAGTACGCTTTCTGTACAGTAGCAGTTTCTTACAGTAGCTTGGTTTGAAAAACAAACGGTTGGAATTTTTATTTGTGAATAGGGGAAATGGTATGAGCTTGTGGTTGCGTGACAGGCTCTTTACAGAGGTGTTTTACCAACTTGTGACCTTTTTTATTAGAAGGAATATATCATTGAGAAGATCCTTTCATTTTTATGAGGGGCGTTCAAGTTAAACCAAAACTTTTGATTGTGCAGAAAAACACAACGCAGTTACGAGAGTTTAAAAAACTCCCTTTATATAATCCCCTCTTACACTAATGCGTTATTGAATGCACTTTTTTTATGGCTGGCTGGTGTTTATGTCAGTCAAACAGTTAACAAACTTCCTGTTTAAGAAAAAAAATTCTATCTCGAGATAGAACAGTCACAGCTAAGGGGCATTGGTGGCTTTGTGGTCGGTTTTTATTGTTGAAGGCCCGGGTTCGATTCCGACCCAATGCCCAAACTGGACGCAGTGCTGGACACCAGCTCGGATAAAACGGGAGGGTTTGCGTCGGGAAGGGCGTCCGGTGTAAGATCCTGTGCCAGGTTTTGTTACGGACCGGATGCTCCGCTGTGGCGACACCTCGACGAAAGCAGCCGACATCATGATAAAAGGTCATCGCTAAGAAGCTGTTTCATCTTTCACGGGGACTTTATCTTCAGTCATGAGTTAAGCGTTACACTGCACAGGAGTCTGACAGTGTACTGGAAACTACTGAGATGATCAATGCACTTGAGTTGCAGAGAGCCTGCAAAGCTATTACATCACATCTCATAACAGTTACTTAGAATTAGAAATAGCCAGGAAGAGCTACTTGTTTTTTTTATTTATTTTTTTTTATTGTGTGCAGATCTTTTATTTACATTAAACGTCTCACACTAGGAAACCCAGAGAAGCAACTTACAACTCGTATAATATCTTCCCGTGTCATATTTTCCCCTCTTTGCCATTTTGCTGCACTGGCACACTTAATTATACACATAAACATTGTATTCGAGCCTCAGCGAAAAAGCTTAAATTAAAATGTTCACGCTCTTAAGAGAGGTCACAGCGGCCTCATTACACTAGAGCTTTCCAATCTCAAGCCAGCGTTCATGACTGTAATTGAGGCGCTTCGTTAAGAGTTTAGATTAGCTCAGGGCTGACCTGCCATTATTCTATTTCTTTTTTCCCTTTTTTTTTTTATTTCCCCTTATATTAATGTATACCTCTTTTAACCATACATTTTGTAATAATTGTACTCAGAAAATAGCTATAGTAAATAATATCAGATCCTTTTCATCCACAAAAAAAAAAGAATAAATAAATAAATAAAATAAAATAAAATAATAATAATAATAACAGTAGATATGGAAAGGTTGTGGTAATTGAAGGCACTGTCCAAGCTGTAGTACGACTCAGACTTTATAAAAAATAAAAATAAAAAAATAAATAAAAACGAATAAACAGAGATGCCACTCTGCTGAGCATTAATCTGTGTTATGTACATGTATTGTATATTTGGGAGAAACTAACTGTAGAATCTGATCAAATAATTCAATGCATTAAGAAGTGAAAAGATGTGCGTGTGTGTGTGTGTGTGTGTGTGTGTGTGTGTGTGTGTGTGTGTGTGTGTTTTTTTTAACAATGCACAATTTAAGAGTTGGAATAATACCCATCATGCGAATCATACCTTTATACTAGAATGCAACAAAAGCTTTTCTTTCTTTTTTATTTATTTATTTATTTTTTTCAACATCTGAAACCGAGACTGAACAGAGACTGTATCAATTCTAGGTGTAAAGTGACAAAAAAAAAAAAAAAAAAAAAAAAGCTCAGTCAACTGCCTACGTCTAGCCAATAAACACTGAAGGAAAGCCACATTTTTTACTTTTCCTGGGTATAACTTAAAATGTATCATGTTTTCTACCATCCTACAAGACTTTGCACCTTCACAGGAGACGAACGTTGTGGCCGTCACCCACCCACGAGAGACAAACTTTCTATGACTCAAGTACTGTATGTGCAGAGGTGGAGAAATTCCATCAGATTTGCATTGAAATCTTGAATAACTCAGAAATATAATTCAGATTGAGCGATTGGGTTGGGTTAAAAGTCCAAAAGTGCCTGCGTGAGGGGCGTTCAAGTCAAACCGGGACCTGTGATGAAATTTCTAATGACCGAAGGTGGGAAAACTGACTGACATTTACAGCACAGTGCGGTGATGAGACTCTTTGTCTTAGTCACATTAGAATATCTGAATAGGGGAAACATTTTAAAGAAGGCTGACGAGGTCGTTCCCATAAACATTCAGAGAGTGGGATGCCTGATCCTCGAAAATGGAGACACATCTGTCTGTGGGAACTGTACACACGATCACTCGTGAACATCACTTGCACATTGCAGGTCACACCCTGTACAGTACTGAAGCCATTTCCACATGTTTGGGCCATTAATGAAGTTCCTGAGAGGCCAGCTTTTCAAACATGAAGCAGGCAGTCCGATCATGGCTCCGGTGTTCTGAGAAAACGTTCTATCTTGATGGTATCCAGGGACTGATGAAATGCTTGAATAAGTACATTAGTGTAGCAAAGGACTGTATAGAAAAATAAGGGGAGCTTTAACTCTCATAACTGTGTTCTGTCATTCTGCACGCTCAAGTCCCGCTTTAACTTGAACGGCCCTTGCACCTTTAACGTTAACTTAAATGTAAATGAATGATGTCAAGACAACGTCTTCGGTCGATGCAAGTTAAAAGACCGATGCATGTTTTGGGTACGCGTTCTTTTGAGGAGCACATGGTGCTGATGATACTTGGTCACGTGTGTATGTCTTTAATAGAATGCATCCGTGGTTAGTATTCAGAAATGCAGAAAAGATGGAATGCTTCAAGCAGGAAAAGGCCACGAGCACAGCGACCGCTGCAATCTCTTACCATGTCTCACACCGTGAGAGTGTACAGATCTCCGTGTTTTAGTTTGAATCAAAAGGAAAAAAAAAAAGATTTTGCACTTCAAAACTCTTAAGCTTTCTACTTTAAACTCAAAAAAAAAAAAAACATCAACAAAACTCTAAGAGTTTAATTTTCATTCCTTTTAAGAGCTGCCGCTTTGATTGTGCCGTTTCATACGTGGCGTAATTTGCATGCACAAATAAGCAGTTGCAGCTCTTTTCAAGGACAGCGCCTCTGAGTGATCTGAAACTGAAGCTACGCATCATCCTTGACATTGACTGGCTTGCTAATGTCAACAACAGCAACAAACAGCCACCAATCATCATAGAATAACATGTAATCGAGCAACGGCACTTCATCTCGCTTTCACACAAAACAACCTGACACAATTTGGACAAACAAATCGCGCCCGTCAGTGCCTCTGGAGCCGGAGGAAACACAATGAATCCGACGTTCTCTGGAAATTTTCGAAGAACCAGGATAACGATGTTTATACCACGGTGCGGCTGGATGCTGGAATCTTATCGATCAGACTCGGAACGTTTTTTTTCCAGTTGTAACGTGGATGATGCTGATAATAACGGGCTTGTTGCAAAGCTATAGTGTTTCTATAGTAACAGCTCTTGTACGGTGTATATAATCGAAGACTAATGAATAACATATTTTGGAAAAATTGGCTCACATGACAGGCAAAGAACGTATAATCGACGATGAGGAAACAATTTTTGGGAGACTTTTTTTATTTAGAATTTAAGGATGTAGTCTTAGTTGTAAGCACTTTATAACGGTCAAAGTTTCCCCAGAACAGGGAAGTCTTCAGGACAGGGGACTTTACGCTTGCTGGTTTCTTTGCAAAATAAGAGAATATATTTTTACGTAGAGAAAGAGAGAGAGACTGGTGAGGGAAAGGCTGTTTATCACATCCACAACAGGAACGTACTTTAAAAAACATCTGTCTATATACATTAAGTGTTGAAATGTGCAACATCATTCATTAATAAATTGTTGTGGTCTCAGCACAGCTGTATAATACATTCATACAAAATAATCCATGTGCATAACTGTGCATAATAATTAGGATTGGGTATTGTTTGTGTTTTTTTTTTTTTTTTTTTTTTTTTTACAATACCGGGGACAAATTTCTAATAAAAATCTAATATTATAATAATAAAAAAAAGAGCCATATAAATGGTGGATAACGTTAAAGAATGGCTTTTTAATGAAAAAGAACACCTTTAAACTATACATAAATATACATATACTAACCCAACTACCATAATGTAACCACCAAAAACCAATAACAAAACTAACTGGTATTATTGATGTGCTTCAAATTTCACCAATTCTCTTGCAGAAATATGACCACGTTTGCCTTATCTGGCAAAAAATACGACACCTCTCCTGACTTCGCTAGGGTCAGTCTGACCGGGGCCGGGGACGCCCACACTACCAGCTGATGTCCGCAAGCTGTTAAACACGGAGCATGCCTCTGCTTTTAACTGCATCCTGTGTGTCCTCAAATGTTCCATTA
Source organism: Clarias macrocephalus (assembly GCA_011419295.1). NCBI lineage: Eukaryota > Metazoa > Chordata > Actinopteri > Siluriformes > Clariidae > Clarias > Clarias macrocephalus. The sequence goes on from JAAGKR010003281.1 coordinate 65,154, forward strand.
GGTTTGACGTGTTTCATGCTTTAAACACAACTGTTGAAATCTTCGCTCTGATTTCTAGTACATCTAGTTCTAGTACATACAGTACCGATTATATACAGTAGGTACGGTTTTGGTACCCATCCCTGACGTCATTTTCCTATAAGAGCACGATCTGGACTATTCCTTATACGGTATAAAAGGCAAGACAACCTGAATAATGCTGTTGAAATAGGGAGCAAGATGTTTAAAACAGAGAAGGTGCTATTTTTCTACAAGCTTGTGCTAAAGTTCTAAAGCTTAGGTGTGATCCCCATAACACGTCTGCCTCAAAAGATTCTAGCAGCAAATTGAACCGAGTTGCAAGCGGACACCATGCTAAAAACTAGCACATCACATCACATATGACATCATTTATAGCAGCCTAATAGAATCGATATTTTACATTGGCTTGTTTAATCTAAGATGATCATCAAAAATTCTAAACAAGCTATTTACAAACATTCAAAAGTCAAACTGGGACATTCAATTGTGCAGAATAATAGAATACAGTTATTAGATTAAAAACTACCTTCATTCCTCTATTCATCAATCCCCTGCCACTCTAATGCACTTATCCCAGTCACTAGTGCTTGGATCCCATCAAGGGAGAATGATCAGACCGCCAGCTTCATGTCTGAAACGATGGCCTCCCAGGAACTCCCTTAATAAAGCGAGGTCAGGACTGTACTGGGGATGGAGCAGTAATCCCAGCCAAGTTCCTGTAATGTGCAAGTGGTGCTGGTGAATGATTGTGTGTACAGTTCCCACAGAAACACGCATCTCTTCTGCACGCTGGTGACAAGCTACCCGCCAGGTTTCAAGGATCAGACGTTGCACTCGCCGAATGTTCACGGAACGACTCCTGTGGGCTCTGAGCCACCTCGACTAGGATCGTCATTCCCAAACGCACGTCCTTCTTTAAAACATTTGCACCATTTAACTGTTTTACTGCGGCTAAAAGTCTCATCACTTTGCTGTACAGTAAGTTTAACGTCGTCATTCATGAGAAATTTCATCACAAGTCCTGGTTTGACACACTTGTGATGAAATTTTGTTACACCATGACCATAAAAAAACTTTTGCATAATCAACTTTGAGTTTGTTTCATCACTCGCGTTATAGAAACTTACCATATAATAGGTCTCTTACCAGCAAAAAAAGACGGTCTATGTAAAGCATCTGCTAAACAACTTTTGAATTAATTACTCTAGTTAATACTGTAGGATTAGCTGCTGTTATAGAAAATGAATCAACACCTTCTGACCGATCAGATTTATGAACTAAAATGTGCTGTAAGAAAAGCTTTACAGCCTCCATTAACACAAGCCTCAAAGTCACTAAAAGTGAGTAAGCTTGAAGCAACTGTGACTTTTTCATTACCTACTATTATGCCGAGGAGGACGGAAACTAAAAGAAACTGGACTGATGTGTGTAAAAAGGTCAGAGCCGGGGATGCTAATGGATTCTATTTTTCATTTCCAATTCACAAAGCATTTCCGTTTCTCCAAACAGAGCTGTGATGCGTGACTATAGTGATCGAGTCGAGCTGTGAAGACTGAGCACTAATCTGGACTAATTATACAAGCGTTAGGTCAGTGAGAGATTAAAGTAGAGATGAGGCAGAGCATGCACTGAGTCAGTCCCTTTGCGATGTCACTAAAGGTAGGATGACAAAGGACACATTAATGATCAACGCCGTGATCTTTTTTTCCTTTCCTTCTCAGTGAGTGTTACAGTAGAGCCGGAGTGTGTCCTGGGAATGCTGAATTCAGGACAGGAACACTACAGCAGGTATTGGCTTGTTGCTGGAAGTCGAGACGAAACCGGAAAAGCATGTGATATAGCGTAGTGTCATGTATGAGTGTTTCTATATGGTGGCGTGAAGCAGCCTAAAGTTGACTGATCTTTTAAGATCACATCACGTATCAATATTGTTAAGGAATGGACAAAAGGACAAAACTTATTATTATATCACAATTCACAAAAATATCTCTAATAATAATAATAATAATAATAATAATAATATATTAGTGCTGTCAATCAAGTACAAGTTTTAATCTCATATACTCTGATTTACTTGTAATATAAACATGCAGTGTCGGAATAAAGAAACTGGTTAGAGGAAACAGATTATACAGTTTTATAATATCTCAAACATTAACATTTAACAAAATAACAAAATTTTAATCTCTTGAACGTGACCAGCACTGCATGCAATGGCTGGTTAGTGCGGGTTGTGGCAACCCACCTACAGCAAGGATCAAACCTAGATCCTCAGATCAGAAGGTCAATAACCTAGCGCCTTAGCCACCTGAGCCACCACTTCCACTTCTTACATTTAATGTAGACTTGTAGAAACGGTTTCTCTTGTACACAACTTTTGTTTTATCCAAACTTCAATCTAGAATATGTTTATAATGAAACCTGCTGTTCAGGACACATGGAAATGTTTTCTCACTCATCTTATCATCCGCGTTAAACGTGCCATTGTTACACACAGCCGAGTAACTGCGCTTGCGATTGTGGGAAGCCATTAGGGTCAAAACTGGTCATATGATTCATTTGTGTTAAAGCATTAAAATTTGTAGATTAATCATATGCGTTAACGCTTTAATATTGACAGCCCTATATATATTTTAATGATTATGCTGCTTTTAAAATACAAAAAATATCCAGTTCAATCAATCTATTAAACATAGAGATGAAGAGATGGTTCAATGGCAGACCGCAGTCTCTGACCACACTTCTGACACATTCTTCTAGCATATTCTAGCATATAAGTTAAAAAGTACAGTATATAAACATGAAGATGGGAAATGTTAATAATAATAATAAGACATACATACATACATACATACATACATACATACATATATGTACATACATATAGTACATATATATTCTTTCCATTGTGCGTGTGCATGCTGGTGACATCATTACAGCTGGAATGCTCGAATGCAAAGAAAAAAAAGATGAGCACAGTACATATTAAGTGTCAGAAGTAAAGAATGCGCACTGAAAAACCTGAGACTCGTCTCTATTGGCGCTTCAGTTTTACGTCCGAGATGACCATCTCGCTCTGGCGTGTTGGGCAAAACATGTCGAGCAGAATTGAGTTTTGAATAAACTTCACTTCACGCTTATGTTTCCTGCCTGGAAGCCGGATATCAAATAGCGTGCAGTACATACAGTACTGTGTACAAAGCAGGTGTATTACACTGGCACACGCTGTACAGAGCGCCTGAAATGTTGGGTGAAAATCTTGGCACAAATTATAAACACTATTCAACCAGTGCAATGAACATTGTCAATGCGTATGATGTGAAAACACTGACTGCCTGGACAGGAGTGTGTGAGAATTAGAGGTAATGTATGATAAACGGAGTGTTACGGTAAAACTGTCTTTTTTTTCACACTTTTCACTTCACTGAGCATTTATTAATAGAAATGTCTTGACTCACTTACACATAAGCTTTGGTTAAATTTGCACATTGAGGTCATTTAAACAAAATCTTTGGTTGATACCGAAAGAGGCGGGAAATTGTTAGCAAACGGGAAAGGAAATGAGAGAACGCGAAAGAAAGGAAATACTGATAATATTGTGTGCCAAGTGAAATGAAGATCCAAGCCAGTGCAACATATTTATCTAGAATCAACACTGTGTGTGTGTGTGTGTGTGTGTGTGTGTGTGTGTGTGTGTGTGTGTGTGTGTGTGTGTGTGTGTGTGTGTGTGTGTGTGTTTGTTGAGGTGTCCTGTAATGACTAATTCTGGAGTTCGAACTAATCAAACAGACCAGATGTGAAACAGCAGCTCAGGAAATCTCTTGGCCAAACTTACTAAAATGCACATTTTACCACACCGCTTTATTTTTGCTCTGCTTCTACCTGATAAATATTTTTTCCATCCCTGACCTCAAATGAAAGAAAAGGTGAAGCAAAAGAGAGAAATACAAATGATCAGGACTGCATGCAGCTGACCCTAATGTTATGACTAATCGCACCTTAGCACTCTATTCTAAGCTGTAAAAGTGGGCGTCGGTTTCCAGATTCCACCTGCGAAATCATTAAAGACTCATTCGTTAATGTGCGGCGCAAAGGATTTTTGCTCTTACAAAAGGCCCGCACTTAGGAAATAATTTATGCAGAAACAATTCACCTGCATTTTTAAAAGAGCTTTGTTGTATGACCTATACACTTGCACTTTTGTGTGCACGTGTGCATGTGTGCGTGCGTGCGTGTGTGTGTGTGTAAAAAAGAAAGCGAGAGAAAGTGTTTACACGGTGTGTGTGTATGTGTGTTTGCAGAGGGTGTGTGTGTTCGTGTGTGTGTCTTTGGGTAAAGGTGTGCAACTGTAATGCTTTCAGTTGTGTACACTGCAATGACATTTCAAGTAGGCAAAAATGTACACACACACACACACACACACACACACACACACACACACACACACACACACACACACACACACACACGAGAGAGAAAGAATATATTCACCCTCTGACTATGAAATAACTGAGAAAATGTCCCTTAACAATCCCTTAATTCCTTCTTAGAAACTTAATTTCTTCTTAGAAACGTCTCACACAGTCTCTTTAACCCTCGAATTCAGGAAGTGACACCAAATTCAAACAGCTGCTCACAGCACTGGATGTAAATAGAATACAAAAAACACCTTTTTCCTTTCAAAAAGTTATGCAGTACATACTAGCTTTGGCTGTGACTGACGTCTAGACTTTCAGCTTTAATTCAACCAGTTTGGCTGAAGGTCAAAAGAAATTGGACAAACTATCATTACATATTATGTTAGAGCCTCCAAACTAACCCAAACATTAGGATTACTTTTAATACTTGCATGCAAATTGTTTGCAGTCACCGACTTCCTGAAATCTGCTGAGTTGTCCTCCCCTGAGCCGCTTTACCAGGCCTTTACTGCAGCTGCTGCTTGTTTATGGCGGTTTCTTTTAAGGCCTTCGCTTTAAACCTAATGTTAAAAGCCGGCTCAGTTGGGTTGAGGCCGGGTAACTCGCTCGCTCTTTTATGGACATTCCGTGTCTTCGCCTTAAAAAGCTTTTAGGTTGTTTGGTATTATTGTTATTATTCTGTTCTGTAAAGTGCTGTCCTGCCGGGTTTGCAGTATTTGACTGAATCTGAACGGAAAGTATAACTCTATACAGTTCAGGATTCATCCCGACCTACCCTACCAGCGGTGACTCTATTAATCAACACCAAAGACCCACTTACATATCTGTGTTTTTACACTGGCTCCACAATGTTTGACAGGTGATGTAATACGCTTTGAATCATGAGCCCTTGTTTTCCTTCTCCGTAATCTTCTGTTCCAATCATTCTGGTACAAGTTCATCTTTGTTTCAAAGAATCTTTTGTCGGAACTGGCTTTATTTTATTCGAAATCGAATCAGGCCTTTCTTGCCTTTCTCGGGCCTTGCCGGTGGCTTGCATCTTGAGGTAAACCTTGTGTATTTACATGCATGAAGGTATCTCTTGATTGTAGACTTCAACAATGCTATGCCTACTTCCCCCAGGTCCACAGGAGGGTTCTTAACTTGTCCAGATGTTGGAGGAAGGAATTCTGTGATCTTCCACTTTAGTTGGCTTTCACCAACTTTTGAAGTTGCTAAACTCACAGGCGCATTTCGGCTTTTCAGGAATATAACAAATTTGGTTTCTGATAGCTTTCAGATTTCAGGTTTTCATTTACTTTTTTTTTAGCCTAATTATGGTCGTCTTCACTTGCATCAACACCTCTTTGGAGTGCATTTGGAGAGTCCCCCCAAACAGCTATGCACATATGCATATTTAACACTTGGATTCTTTTCCGTACTTCACCCAGTCCCTCGCCGACTATACCGATTTATCCTGTATAGAGGGTCGCCCAGGAAACATAGGGCACGAGGCATCTCCATACCTTTTGTGTCCTTAATTTGTCATGAAATAACTGAAAAAATGGCCACAACTGGCCATCAATCAATTGCCTAATTACCTTTGAGTCTGTAAAAATGTGTATATGTTGCAATACCTCCACTGTTGAGGCACTCTTCTTGTTATATCCCTCAATTAAAGCTGAAAGTCTCTCATCCAATTGCGTCTTAATTGCTTCATTTCAAACCCCTTGTGGTGGTTTACGGAGACAAAATTGTCAAAATACTTATAGACCCTTAGGAATTCGACAACTTAGAAATTAGACAACTGTTTTGGTAAAATAGCTGCATTTGGAACACTTAAAACTTTTAGGATTGAGGGCTGTATGCGCAGACTAAACACTCATTACCGATCAGTAGTTATGTCTGGTTTAATTTTGGGGACTCTTGAGAGCAGATAATTAAAAAGACCTGGAGACACACAAATAAGAACTGCTTTTATGCTTAAGAAAAAAAAAAGAAAGAAAGAAAGAAAAAAAGAAACGCTGCAAATCAGTTCAGAGAAAGCTTTTTTTTTCCCCCTCAGTAACTCTCATCAATCAAACAGGTGGGTGTCAGTTGTTCCAAATGCGGTGGCGTTGATTCTAAATGCAATGGCCTACATTCATTGTGTCGAACTATTTAGCAAAGTGCCCTAGGCCTCAACTTGAGCAGTCTCTAAACTTCATTTAACATCTATTAATGATATGGGTCATTACAAATTTAGACTCATAACACTTTCCAAAAATGAGAAATGACTGGTACACTTCCAAAATATGCGAGTGTCCAATTTGGAGCTGTTGATGACTAACCTGACTGGAGTTCACAGTGGATCGATTCGTTGATTGCTGCCTGACTGAGTTGCTTTAGATTTGATTGGGCTCACAAATAACTTGAGGTTCACGTGCAAGTTCTCCATGTCTGCATGGAAAACATGCTAAAGCTCCCTATGTTTATGTACAGCAGTTCATATTGCACTGTATTGTTGTTAAAAAACAAAAGTTACTTACTTCTTCACTGTATTTTTTAAGCCACCTATAGAAGTTCTCCGCAACTCAGAAATTATTCACGAGGGCTCCAAGTTGAACCCCTTGAAGAAGCTAAGAATTTGACTCTAAAATGTCCTAAGAATATTAGAACAGCTGATAGGAAAGTTTGTCCTGTACACTGGTTCACAGTAGCTCAAGTCCCAGGTGCCAGCTATAAAGTAGCAATTGAAGTTCGTCAAACTGCATGGACCAAGTCATCATAAAGACCCGTCTTCCACCCAAACCACTAAAGTCCAAACTAAGATGCTATTTAATAGTAGTTTTGTGTAAACTGAGCTAATCAAGGCAGATCCTGTAGGGTGGATTATCCAATCACATGCATTTCATCAGACCAAAAAGACAGAGAGGTCAGAAAAAGACAGAGAAATAGAACGTTTAAAAATGAATGGAGCGAGACGAATCTGTCTGTTCCCCCACATCAACATCCAAACAGATGTGACTCACAATAATGATGTGCAAAAAAGTCACAGGAGTGGGCGGATATGAAGGTGCGATAAAAAGAAAGGCTCCGGTCGAAAAAGAAAGGCCCCTTGTCTAAAGACTCCAAAGTGATTATTAAAGTGGAAACCCCCCTCATTTCTCTTTCTCGGCGGCTCTGATCTCTGTTTGCTCTCTTTTGCAGCTCTGTCTGGTTTTAAGGAGACTGATGATCTCTGATGATGTGTGTTGTCACTGTATTGGTATTATTTCTATCATTGCTGTATATTTCAGCTTCTTCACAGAATGTATTTACAGCCGCTCATATTGTTTATGGCTTTTGCTGTTTGAATTCTATCCAGTCAGATGACAAAAAGCACATGTATGACTTTCATCTTTCTGTGCAGCACTATGCAGGTATTGGGTTCTGCCTTAATTAAAAAGAAGCTTTGAGTACACGCGTTACCTGTGGTGTCCGACTCTTATACGGCGAGCTACTCTCCAGATCGGCCAGAATACTGGTTAAAGAGTCGATCTCAGCATCCAGGCTGGAGCGTCTCTCCTCTAGCGTCTTCTCTGGACCCTTGATCTATAAAACAAATAAACAGCGCATGTTAAAATGCTTAAAGATTGATACCATTACGGTCTTGGCCTCGCACATCTATCTATAAAAAAATATTTTTGAAAACTGTTTTGTGCAGGCTGTACCTTTAGTATGCTAATTAGGCCAGGCCTCCCTTCCACGGCACTGAGATCACATGACCTGATCTCAGTGCAGTTATAATTTTGGCGGAAAAATTGCGGAAATGGCGGAAACGGACGCAAGCTTTTTATGGAACGTGCCAAGAAAAATCTTTATTTCTTTTCCGAGACCTTGTTAGTTCGTGTCATGACCACCATTCTTATTAATATTCATTAGCATTGGCCAAGAATGGGCGTGTACACAGGATCAGCATTGTCTTCTTTCATTGTGTTCAATTAGTTAAATCTTTATGCAACATGTTGTATTTTCTATATTGACTTAACATACATTATTACGCATGTGATACAAATTTTGTGGTCTGTGATCTTTAAACAGAACCAAAACAACAGTTTACCGCAAAGTGTACCAGTGTATGCAACTTGCATAGAATATTAAAAACACTTCAAACACACACAAAAAAAAAAAAAAAAAAAAATGGAGAAATTGATTTTTTTTTGTATTTCAAAAAGATTGGTGTGATAGTTTTACTATATATGTTGTACAGATCAGATTTATGCTTCTGCCTGGTTTAATATTTAAAACCTGAGGTGGCGGGGCCAAGCAACTGTACAAAAATAGCAAGGCAAGAAAACCCTAAACTTAATCATGTACAGAAACGTAATAATCTACAGGTCGAAGTTCAGAAAAATTACTAAAATATTTGGGAAAAATAAATATCTTTTAAAATAAAATAAAAAAATGAAATAATTAATTAAATAAATAAATAATAAATAAATAAATAAAAACTGTCCCTGCTCCCAGGTGGAAACGCATGCACCCTATTGTCTTGAGATCATAAGCTCGAATCACAAGTGATGTTGTGTCCATACCTGCACTCTCACATCAATCACTGCAACACTAACCAGTCATGTGAGCTCACGCAAATTGAAGGCGTGGATTACGCTTTCCACCCAGTGTGTTACGCCGCTTCCCGACAATGCACAAGCAGCACGGCCAAAAAGATGCGGCCACTGGCGTTGCGTGTCTCAGAGAAAGCATGTGATAGGCTTTGCTCTCCCTGGTGAGGAGCTGTTGCTTTGATTAGAGAGTGCCATAACAGTGAGAGAAATGGGAATTGCTGAGGTAGAAAATCACAGGAAAATAATAATAGAAAAAAAAACTTATAGGACTTTTATCACTTGTATGTAAAGTGTTTAAATATTTTTTCTACTTCTAGCACCATTGGGAACTAAACCCTAAATGTTGATGCAATAATAATAATAATAATTATTATTATTATTATTATTATTGTTATTATTATTATTATTATTATTATTATTATAGGTGCCTGGACTGTCTAAAATTCAAACAAGAAATAAATGAATTAAAACAATATTAAATAAGACAATTAAACTAAATAATCAATTAAATAATCAATGTTTGCAATGACAATAATGACAAAATTCTATTCAGTATTATTATACAATTTTGTGTGTACAGAACTTTTAACAGCAGTCATTGTACCAAAGCAGCTTTACAGAATGAAACATGTTTGGATAGAAATTAGAATATGTATGGGGAAAAAAGTATAGATATAACTATGAGTGTGTCCCTGATGAGCAAGCCTAGGGCAACGATGGCAAAGGAAAAACATCCCTGGGATGACAATTGGAAGAAACCTTGAGAGGAACCAGATTCAACAGGGAACCCATCTTCATCTGGGTGATATCACGATGGTAAAAAATAAATAAATAATAAATACTCTATCAAAGGAACAGAAATTGAATGAATAAATAAATAAATAAAGTGGTTTGAGCTTTGTTAAGGAAACTAATAAAAATGATTGCCTTGATATTAATGATAGCACTGAATGTTTTTTAGCAAACAAACAAATAAATAAATAAATAAAATGTTTGTGCATTCAGACCTTATTTCATAAATGGATATTCAAGGTCCAAACTGCATTAACATTATGAAAATCAATGAATCTTTCTAAAAGAAAAAAAAAAAAAACAGTTGCATGTTACAATCAGATGCTACATGTAGTCCATATTGATTCATTAGGATTAAAGAGGATACGCGGTATGCAATCACATTGGAAATCTTTAAGGCTTGAGAAGAGAACTAAGTCAGGCTGCAGTGTGTGGATAGGGAGCAGATCTACAGCTTCTGACTGTTGCCCTTTGCACATGAGCGACAGACTCGTCACAGTGCTCGGAAGCGGCGTGACAAAGAAGGTGTGGGAGACAGATGTTGACAGCGTTCTCTTTCCTCGTCAAAGAAACCCTGCTGCTCTGTTTCTAGCGCTGCTTTCTGTGGACGGGGCGTCGTTTCTCACCCTACGCGACACTTCTTGTACACAAGGAGCTCTTTTCAAAGCCTCCAACTTTACCGTCATGCTCGATTTAACTGTGATGTAATGCCAAAGTGGACCGCTGAGACCCCGATGAGGGAGACTCGTCATGCCTCAGGATAATTTGTACTCGCAGAGAAGGAACATTCTGAACATTTAGAACACAGAATATGGTTCATCGGATATGTTAACAATAAAATATTCTAAAGCGGCAAGAGAAACGCAGCGAGACCAAACGCAAAAGCTTTGGAAATGAAGTGATATTTAACTACGAACTTTAGAAATGTTTGGTCCTTCAAGATCTCAAAACTGCTTTGAATAAAGTCTAACAAAAAACAACGAAGCAGAAATGAATTGAAGGAGTTCTGTTTCAGAGTCGCAGCAACTGTTAGAGCAGCACATGAGATCACCCAGAGGGAGATGGGAAGGTAAGGAAAAGGAAGGGAACGGAAAGATGAAAGAAGAAATGGTGGACAGAGAATAGAGGCCTATAAAAGGCGAGAAGAAGAAAGAAGACGAAAATAACCCTAAAATAATATAGAATGATAGGGAAAAAGAAGGATATTGAAGAAAAGAAGGAAGACGCATACTGTAGGAAAGAGACAATAAGAGACAGAAGAGAAGTATAGAGAAGAGAAGAGAGGAGAACAGAAAAGAAAGAAGACAATGATAGAGAAGAGAAGTGTATAAAACAGAGAAGAGAAGAAAAAAGAAATTAAGAAAAAAAGAAGATAAAGGTAGAGAAGAGAAGTATACAGAACAGAGAAGAAGAGAAGAGAGAAGAAGAAAGAAGAAGAGAAGGGTAGAAAAGAGAAGAAAAGAAATGTATACAGAACAGGGGAGAAGAGACGGCATAAGAAGAGAATGGAAGAAAAGAGAAGGGAAGGAAAGAAGTATACAGAACAGAGGAGAGAATGTAAGAAGAGAAGAGAAGAGAAGAGAAGAGAAGAGAAGAGAGGAGAAGAGAAGAGGAGAGAAGAGAGGAGAAGAGAAGAGTGGAGAAGAGGAGAGAGAAGTATATAGAATAGAGGAGAGAATGTAAGAGAAGAGAAGAGAAGAGAAGAGAAGACAAGAGGAGAGAAGAGTGGAGAAGAGGAGAGAAGAGAGGAGAAGAGAAGAGTGGAGAAGAGGATAGAAGAGAAGTATATAGAATAGAGGAGAGAATGTAAGAGAAGAGAAGAGAGGATAAGACAAGACGAGAGAAGAGAAGAGAAGAGAGGAGAAGAGAAGAGAAGTATATAGAATAGAGGAGAGAATGTAAGAGAAGAGAAGAGAGGATAAGACAAGACGAGAGAAGAGAAGAGAGGAGAAGAGAAGAGAAGTATATAGAATAGAGGAGAGAATGTAAGAGAAGAGAAGAGAAGAGAAGAGAGGATAAGAGGAGAGAAGAGGAGAGAAGAGAAGTATATAGAATAGAGGAGAGAATGTAAGAGAAGAGAAGAGAAGAGAAGAGAGGAGAAATATATAGAATAGAGGAGAGAATGTAAGAGAAGAGAAGAGAA